>NMRA01000001.1:4039354-4057099 GCA_002633005.1 Phoronis australis
GAAATATTTTTGCGGCGACCCGTGGTCGTGTTCACTTTGTGCATCCACTATAGCGTTGTCGTCACACGTTCTTACAAAATCCAAACAACCCATAGAGCTAAAACGGTACCAACACTATGCTTTTGTAGCATTTGTTTACAAACTTGACTGAGAGAAAACAACCATTCATCAAAATGCCATCGTAAAAAATACAATATTTTTGTCACGTAGCAAATTATTCAAAACGATGATCTAAGCAAAATTCCGTAGGAAGTTAAAATATACAAATATGCTCAGAACACTTAAGAATCATTGTTAGTTACAGAAATTTCAAGTCACAGCGTCAGTAAACAATCTTGGCAAGATTATGGAGAATAACCGAGATGAGGCAGAAAGTTGACTGAGAACTCCTGACGATGAAGATGTGATGAGAGAACCCGTGGGCGGAGACCAAAAAGTCCAATTGGAAACGTATAAAAGAACAGTGAAAGTTCTAACGAGCAACTGTGCAAAAACATGATGAAGGACCTTAAAACCTGTTGTGTTAGTGGGTTCTAGAGTTCTGGGAACAATAGAAACAGGTACAGACGGGCACGTAAAACACATTGCAACGTACCAGTGGTTCCCAGCCAAAAACAAGAACGGCGAGAATCTTGACTTTCTTGTTTTGTTCGATGGCAAAGCACTCGTCTTGCTCACTGGATATCGGGCCTCAAATGACGTGCTTCAGGAGCCCTTGCACTCTGTGAAGTGGTCTTGGCACCTGCGGTAGTTGGTCCACCAATCGATAGTTATGGTCATCATGAGCTCGACAACAACTTTTGAGTGAAAACGTTATACTGAGAACCAAAGAGCTTAACAAGATCAGACTTACCTGTCAATAAACTTTTTCTTTTTGATGTTCTTTGATTCGTTACTATTACAAGTAAGTTAAACTGAATATAACCAATGCAATTTATTTGGTCACATGTTAAAAATCGTCTGTTGACAGCCATGTTTTTTACGGCCAAAGTCACAACCGTTTTCGTTAGGTGACAATAGTTTGCATATTTAGCATGCGCGCATCCAGGGGTGCTCGGGGAGCTCGAAAGAGCCCCCCCCCCAATTTGGCGAAGTGGGCAAAAGGGACCGCCCCAGAGACACAAAGACTCCGAAAAAGTAGAAAACGAGACAAAAGTCCACTAAAAAGGCAGGAACTAACTAAATTCGGCGAATGCACAACTCATAGCTGTGAACGTACACGTTTTTTAGTACAAGGTCCACATTCTCAAAAATTCGAGACCCCCATTTTTTAGGTTGGGTGCGCGCATGTTTAGGTAAAAGTGAAATGCACTGTTGTTTCTGTATTTGTATCCAATTTGTTATTCACAAGTAACTGTTCCCATACATTCAGTTTAAAATACTTTATTTTTACCAATCGGATGGGTTGGATCTATTCTGAGACTTCCAATACAACAGGGTTAGGTATAAAGATTACGCAAAACTAAAACTTGCATTTCTTCCGTCTGATTTCTTTCTACAAGGGAGCACCTTTCACATACGTAAGTACGCGCGCGCGCTTTAGAAAATGTATTGGTACAAACCAACGACATTTTGACACGCCACGTGAATTACAATTTCTACTGTCCACATACTAGTAGCATTGAAGTGTGTGTGATTCATAGAAGTAGGCTAATAACCACACGGGGTTGGAGGGTATTTGTCGAAAATGTCTAGCTATGCTCATGAATTACCCAGGCAGACGTAATTAATCAACACTGTTGTAAATCTTTACACCGTTGTTCATATTATCCAAATCTTCGGCATTGCCATTAGGGCTGCTATACGACGTTGACTCTCAGGGTGGGATCTCCCATTTGAAGTGTCAGTAGGGATATACCGCATACTCGGATGGGTATTTTGCACAGTCTCGGGTATAATCGTCCCTGGTGGGTACTTCGCTCTGTCAGGTGTCGTCTCGGGTGGGTATTTGGTGGACTCAGACGTGTCGTCTCAGTACAAGTGACAACCAGGGGGCATTGATGTCTCAAGTAGGGGTTTCATAACTTAGTATTGTCTCGGGTACCCGTTTGTCCGGCTACTGCATAGGTATCGCCTTGGTTCGTATTTTGAGTCCGCGGAGGCACAACCCTATCTGTTATTTGTTATTGAATACCCCGAGTTATTACCATCATCTGTATTATTACGCAACGGTTACGAGACAATTCCAAATAACACTTGCCTGCCTCTGATATTGATATCTTTGTTTCTTACCTTTTATTTGTCAACTTAAGCTTTAGTATAAACAGGTTCTTTAACCAAATGTTAAAAACTATTATATTCCATTTTGCACTAGTGTTTCTAACTTTTAGAAATAAAAAATATAATTGTTCAATGAAAATTGATGAAAATGAATTCCTCTCGAGTGAATTATTTTTTTAAAGGTTTTGATTTTCTTAATCAAACAGTATTTAACTACAACTTGCACTATCACGGTATCTGAGTTCAAACATTCATTAACATAGATAAGGCTCTAGATTGCCAATGGCTGTCTACGAAGCTGGTCTTATACCAAAAAATCTTGATTTTTCGGACCCGTTATCGCTGACGACGCCAGACATACACTTTCCACGCACTTTAGTCTGCAGATGCCAAAATGCCGTCGGAGAAATCATGAAAAAGACGCGGACTGGTGTCAATTTCAATTACACTTTCATCTAACATTTAGCGAAAACAAAATTTGGTGAACCACTGCAACGCGACAATTGTCTATTTTCACTCAGCGAGCACAGCGCTCACAAATCAGCAAATTTGAGGAACTTTCAAGTTTCGTCAAAAATGAATAGATCTGTAGACGAAATTTGTTATTAAGTTTCTTATTCAGATTAGAATAGAGCTAATTATCATGTTGTTACGTCAGTTAGTCGGCGTCGATTCAAGGATGGTGGGAAATCTGAAAACCGTGATGTCAGCTCCTCTGCAGAACTGGGGACGAAATTTTCGTTGTCCGACGGGGTGTATGAAGAATATCCGGAATATTCACGAGCCAAGTGAGTATTATATTCCGTTGAAATTACGACTCGACAAGGAAATAGGTCCAATTTGATAGGCAACTTACGTCGTTTCGCTTTCAATCTGTAAGTTCTTTGAAGCATGCGGATAACCCAGGGGGTATCGGGTGGCTCGCACGAGCACCCCCATTTGGCGAAATAGACAAATAGCTCCGCCTCATGGAAATAAAACCTCCAAAAAAGGTAAAAAAGGTGACAAAAGTCCACTAAAAAGGCAGGAGCAACCACAATTCTGCGAATACAAAGTTCATAGCTCTGAATGTACCCCGCGTATCTTAGTAAAAGATCTGAATTCTCAAAAATTCGAGCCCTCTCCCCATTTTTTGAGCTGGGTGTGCATGGAAAGTACAGATTTAACATTTCTTTAGTTATTTGTGGAAGTAGAGGTCTAACAATTAATAAGATGGGTTATTAGTTGTCAGTATTTTCATTATTTTGAATCCTAATTTTTGAAAGACTAACTGAATGAAGAAAATTTTACGTAGTCGTGCTGCTGTTTTATTGTTGAAAAACAGGTCAAGCGCACCGTGTTCATTGGTTGTCAATCACTCTCTTAAGCCCTCCCCGTTTACGCAGATTATCGAATAAACGGGAACAAAAACTTGTCATAACCAATCCTAAAACCAAAATGCGCCAGCTATTTGCTGAAATAAATGATAAGGTCTAATAATGCAAAACGAGACTGTTCTCTAGACATGACATTATGCTCGGTACTCACTTGTCCGAGTTAAACGGTACTGAATATCAGATAATAGATAGGGAATTCGTGAAGATGTCTGCTTTGTTGTTCACACAACTAGAATCAGTATAATTGATAGTTGGATAGGTCTACAAGTGATTTGTATGCTTTATTAGACATAGATATTCGTCGGAGACGGATATGATATCCTGTCTGCAGCGGGTTTCTGCCGGCGAAGAGTGGGCTTAACTCAATAATGCGCCAATTTGTCGACGTTGATGACAGCCGGTCAATGAAAGCATTGAAGATGAGGTGAAATTGAAAAATACTCAACAAAACATCACAAAGTTGTTGTTACCTCAAGATTGATAACACCCATCACTCGATTGTTTATGTTAAAAGCGTTCGTGCCAAATTGTAACGTACATTTTCTTGATGAGTAGGCAATAACAGAGAATAATGTNGTTAAACGGTACTGAATATCAGATAATAGATAGGGAATTCGTGAAGATGTCTGCTTTGTTGTTCACACCGCTAGAATCAGTATAATTGATAGTTGGATAGGTCTACAAGTGATTTGTATGCTTTATTAGACATAGATATTCGTCGGAGACGGATATGATATCCTGTCTGCAGCGGGGTTCTGCCGGCGAAGAGTGGGCTTAACTCAATAATGCGCCAATTTGTCGACGTTGATGACAGCCGGTCAATGAAAGCATTGAGGATGGGGTGAAATTGAAAAATACTCAACAAAACATCACAAAGTTGTTGTTACCTCAAGATTGATAACACCCATCACTCGATTGTTTATGTTAAAAGCGTTCGTGCCAAATTGTAACGTACATTTTCTTGATGAGTAGGCAATAACAGAGAATAATGTTATCCCCGCCACACTGTCACTGCGGTCAAATGCAAAATTTGAATGAAAATAGCGAAGAAGATCCGTTCGCGTGCATTTGTTGTGATAAAATTTTCAGTGTGATTCTGAGAAAAGTAAACTCAGTTGCTGTGTGTATATTTTTACAACTTTCCGAGTGTGTTAGAAAACTCTATTTGTCATGACTGAGCAAGAACCCACGCTGAAATATGCACTACCTGTGTCAAATATGTATATTCCCAGTACGAAATGTGAATTCGCACGAGTTTCTTCTGTCGGTTGTTGAAAGCAGCCAAACAGACGGTCATTCCTCACAACTTTATTACCGGCCAAGATTACGCGTTTGACTACGATGTAATCAAACCAGCGAACCAAAGCATACCCATTGATCAAATATACAGGTATGAGTTCGTTGATAGGGTCGTGTCGTCTACAGTCGCACTGTCGTTGTTTATATTTACTTGCGTTACAAACTACTGCGGCGCCTGCGTTGGTCGATTGTCGGCGCTGTCACATCTATTGGCGACTGCGTGCAACTAAATGACAAATTTGGTACAAAAGAGTATTGCGTAACGGAGGAATTTTCTTGATTTTACAGTATATTTGACTCTGCTGTATCAAAAGTTTTATCTGAACAACTTTAGAGTTTGACCGATTGAAAAGACATGAAATCGTAAAGTAGTCGCCAAACCAGCAAATGCGAAGGCACCACTAGAACTTGACTAGACGTACACGGCGACCATTAAATATTTGCAATCTTATAAAGAAGCTTGTGACGGAAACCTTGATAAGAAAACAGCCAAATCAGATAAAATCACTTTGTGTTTGCGTGATTGAATGTTGTGTAGATTTGGAAAAATATTTTGGAAGACTAGTTGCTAAAGTTCTATTTATTTTTATTTAAGAGAAGCTCTTCGGTATTACAAAAGTCAAACACAATAAAGTGATAATTTTAGGATTCCATTTTTGTAATTTCTATTTGAAAAGAAACAAAATGTACCGACGTGTGTACATTTGTATGTTTGTAATTATTGGCAGCAACACTGCGCACTATTTTTTTTGTAAAATTTCATTATCCAAAACCGTCTGTGGAATTTCTTGTTGATTATCGAAAGATTTTCACTGCGTCATTTGCCATCACACCGTACGCTGCCGCACATCTACTCAATTAAATGCGTCACTCAAGATCAGCCGTACCTTGGGTACCATGACAGGTTTGGTTTCCCCGGCGCCATTGCATGTGCCGCAGCAAAATTAGCAAAATCAACTATATTCAAACTAATAATTGGTTTGATAGTGTGAAAAATCAATCTAATTGGGCGTGTTTCATGATCCTTCTGATAAAATTTATGATCGTCAATATCCGACAGCACTCATCTCAGTAATTTCTTAAGTTTAAATTTTTAAATTTCACAAACATTAGCAAAAAGCTTAAAAGGGAGATTTTCAGATTTACATCCGGGGATGTACCTGACAGGAATATTGTGCGCATGCATTTACACATTCGTACAGTGCGCGTTGTGTGTCAACTGCGCACTTGCGTCCTCTAGCGGAAATCGCAACGTATCTCCCGTGCTGAATATTAACGTTGACGGCAGTTAATTACAAGTCTAGAAATATGTAAAACGATAAGGTTATATTAAATTGAAAACCACAAAGACTACACTAAAGAAGCATTGTCTTGTTTTTGTATAAAATCACGTATTAGCACGTACACCAAAGCGCTTCATTCTCACAGATTGTTTTCTTAATCCATGCAGGGAAATTAATTATTTTGATCAACCTAACTTTCTACGATCTCCAGAGACGCAATGGACGTTAACAAAAACAAGCAATCTTTCATACAAAATAGGTATTTAGTGTCAATGAGTGGGCTACCGTGTCTGCGATCGTCCATGTTATGTGTTGTGACAGATTCAGACAGCGAAAATAAATATTACTTATTAAATTAATCATTTCATCTTTACAACAATATTGTTGCAGTTCAAATGCTGCAACTGGTTCGCTCTCCCATGTTCCCGGGTTTCAAGAAATTGGGGGATATCAAGCACGTCTCAGATTCTGAAACCTATTTAGTCGGTCATTGATTCAAAGCAATTAAATATAAGTCTGAATATTGAGCTATGTATTTTGGCAGGCGCCGCAATATCTCAGCTTTAGCCCAAACGCAATTACTCTGGCAGGCTCAAGCGTATTTACCAATATTCGCCAGGATGACACGTGTCAACCGAATATCGAGTATAAAACAACAAAACAATGGGACGATTGCGAATTAGGGATTTGCAAAAAAACAGATAGGGTGTTTAGACGATAGGGATTATTTCTCACAACTAGTTTGAGAATGGTTGCTCACGAGTGTTGTCAGGCGATCAGTTGAATTCCCGCCAATAGGTCTGCCCGATCGTCTGCTCACGAGTGAGATAACGAGCTGTGACGAGTACGTTATGGCGTCTTACGGACATTAAGGCGCTGTCTGAATATGGTGGAGAAATTTTCAAAATAAAAGCTCGCACGTACCATGGATCGGCTCAGTACCTTTGCTGTACCCAAACAGGCAAGACGTTTTTTCTTATGATGGTGAAAGGCTGAGCATATCCATTCGGTGTTTCTTGAAGTGTATTTTTCTCCAGTTCTAGTATTCTAAACAAAATAGGTGAGTTGTGTTTTGCACTATTTTTACATTAATTCCAATATTTACAACGTTCTTTTGTGTCCAGTTGCCTCTGTCACAGAGAATATAGAGATGGAGATAAAACGTAAAACGAATCACTCTACTGTAACGTTAACGTTTGTTTTATTCATTCAAAGAAGTGGTAAAAAATTGGCGTAACTTCTCAACATCCTGGGTTGATAAAAAGATAAGGTCGGTATTCTTAATCAGTTTTGGCGCCCGCTCATTCCTCAAGGTTAAGAATTAAGGAGGCAGTTTTATCTCACCCTAGGCATCGAAACATTGAATCAAGTTATTAGCCACTATTAAAACTAGTTAACTACCGCTTCAAATGGAGTTTCGATGAAGTGACCATAGGCCTTCAACCTACGCAACAGGGTTTTTGCAAATTGGATTACTATATTTTCGCTTGCATTTCTTTAAACTGGTGGACGGAAGCCAGAAGATAGATCGTTTGAAATTTAACTAGCTATCTGTTTAGTGCCACTTGGTTTCCAATTACTATGCCACACGTCCGAACTGTCATTCATAAAATTCGAGAAGCCGATCGGACCTCGGTGGCCCAATTAGTAGTCTAATGACGACGCACGCAAGTCAACACCGAGTAGTGTAACGGAACACTGAGACAACACTGTTGACAGCATAATGGAATAATGCCACCGATGAATGGCAGCTTTCATCGCTCCTGGTCAATGTCGTTTTTTACTACCACCAGTTGGCGGACTTGTCTGGTACTGCCTGTCAAAAATCATGAAAATTAGCAAAACAAAGGGCAAACGGCTCCAACAACTTGTTTTGTGCGCTTTCAACACATTATTTGCTTTACAACAGTTTACCGTTTTGGACCCAGTCAAATAAAATTAAAATGTCAAAATTAAAAAGAAATTATAATAATAATTATGTCACATTTACGTAAAGCCGTAAATTATCAAGCACGTCGGAATTGATTACCTGGCCATGGACCATGTCAATCCTAATCCCCTTCTCAACTCCCCGGGATCATACAACGGGTGCAACCGCTGTCTGACCACACCGATTAATCCAAGCACACAAGTTTGTAAAACTTTCAAGTGCTAAATTGTCCCCGTGGCTACTTGAATCGAAAAAAGTGCAAGACGTGCAAAAATTTTTGAAACTGTTGCGTAATTGCATTTCTTTACCTATTTGTGGGTCCAAATCGCGTCATAGTAAAGGCTGACACGTCATCACTAAACATAGGAATAAATGTCGATTATCTAAGATAACACATTTCTCTTCATTTCCTTAACTTCATAAACTTTTAATTAGTTAATCAGTTTGGCATATCTGGTTAGAAAATAGCCAATTGTTGATAGCTTGCTATACTGTAGATTTTAGAACAACAAAAGCTTCTGATTCGTGATGTACAAGTAACTGTTATTTGATTTCCTTTTTTCAGATGCGATGAAGCACCTTCTAGCGACAGCGTGCATTATCATAATAATTTTGCTGATGGTTGAGTGCCGACCGCGAAAAACGCGAAACAGAAAAAGCAAACGCTCACACTTACTGGCTGCCAAAAATTTCACCTTACAAGCTGGCATTGAGGCCAACAACTCGCTCGCGTTTGGTCGCAAAAACCCCCTGAAAGATCAGCCAAACTTGAGCCAGAGGAATAAAAAGAATAACCCCAAACAAATAATTGGTAGCAAGAGAGCTTTAAGTGTGACGAAGTTGGACTATCTTCAGGAGGAGACATGCAAGACGCAACTTCTGAAATTAGTCATTCGCGAGGAAGGATGTCTAAGGCGGACTGTCATCAACAAGTTCTGTTATGGACAATGCAACTCATTTTACATTCCGAAAATGAACAGAAATGCCGTTCGATCCTCGTCATTTAGGTCATGCAGCTTCTGTCGACCGAAAAAATATGCATGGGTAACAATAACTTTGAAATGTCCTGGGTCGACTGTCAAATTTAAACGAAAGCGTATTCAAAAGATAAAAAGTTGCAAGTGCATGGCTGTAAAAATTAAAGAACCAGAGAAAGACCGTGTGAAATTACAATTCTGAGTCGATTGTGGGATATTCTTATACTTGCAGCAAGTTGAGATGAGGTAACTTATCACGCGTGGATAATCCTAGAACAATCAGATTGCGCCACTATTCGATATCGTTGAAATTCAATCAACAAAATATCACTTGTAGTAACGTTTCCATTGTCGCTGTTATCAATTCTCAAGCACTGAAACATAATTCTGGTCCCGTGACCGCCAAGTACAACCCGAGACCCCTCTTGAAGAAAATCATAGGCACATCTCGTGAATTTTTTAAAGTTTACTCGAGGCGATTTGTCAATTTTCGAGGCGAGTCTCGAAAAAAATTTGGTGATCTTGGGCTCAGGCATCAGTCTTTTAGCGATTTTTTTCTGGAAAAAATCCGGAAATTTTACCGCAAAAATGTTTGCGTTCATGTGATAAACTTTCAATAAAAAAATCTGCTAAAAATTTCGCGACGACTGGCATGAGGGGTCCCTGAGAATGAATGATGACAGTCGACAGAAATGTTATTGTGTAGCGAATTTTCTCGAGGTCTTTTTGTTATGTGTCAGTTCATGGTTGAAGTTCCCATTCCGACAGCATGAGAAACTTGAACGACATGAGAGTTTGCGTGCGTTGAACGCGTAACGGTTTATTCAAAAGTTTGGTTAGTCAAAAGAGTAATCGATTAGCCACCTACGAAAGTGCTATTGATTGACAGTAAGGAGATTATAACACGTTAGTGTTGACAGAGGGAGTGGTACGAATAACCTGGGTGTACGTTGTTAATATTTTACATCTTATTTATTTAAATTTGAAAAATGTGTAAATAGGTTTACATAGAATAAATGTGTAAGTAACTTGTCGCGGATATGTGTTGAATTGTATATCTTCGTATACTATGTCAAAATACAACAGTTATTTTATCAACCTGGTTATGTATCTGTCGCCTATCGAATGACGGTAGACGGTGGGGGAGCAAATGTAAAAATGTTATTCATGTGAGAATAGTTCGAAGTGGGCAAAATGTATGATTGTTGGAGCGCCGACCAAAGCAGGGTAAGTGGCTCTTATGGCGCAATAGGGCATATTCAGATTTTCATGACTTACATTTTTCTTCCCTGTTGTCCATTAAAACATCCATTTGAGGAAAAGACTAAATTAATGACACGGGAAACGACCAACTCCTTTTCCGGTCACTGCTAGCAGTGCTGGCCCACATGAGCAACACGCTATACAAGGAACCAAATCCGACACTGAATACTCCCGAGTTCAAAAACATTAAAAATAGCTATCAAGCCAGGCTCCGTCCAAGTGTCGAAATTTTGATTTAGACCGCTTACAGCTATCATAAAATTGTTCTTAACGTTTTCCTTGCTCCGGATTTCTGAGTTTCCAAAGAGCTGGCAGTACCGTTATTCGCTGAAACCATCATGAACGACGAATAAAATAAGACGCCGTAAGAATCCAACTTGTAGAGTATGATCTTAACTAATATCGATTGATTGTTAGTTCTTTCGAAGCCGTGATATCAGCTTCAATTTCATTCAAGAACAATTTGAGACCAATTCCACGATTAAAAGTGGTCCAAACCAAAAATTTCTTTTTAGAGAGGTTCTCACGTACAGACGTTATGGACATGACAACCGCGTATTAGTCAGTTTCTGTACGACGTTATCGTGCGAAGGTGTTATTGTAAATGTGTGAAGTCATTTGGACATCTGGACCATTCGGTATTTTCGTAGCCTCAAATTTTCACTAAGAGCATCCGGAACAACTCGAGTATTTCCGTAGCGAATATCCGAGGTGTTCCGTTTGCCTCGAATCGGAGGTAAGGTTATTTGTCCATGTGCTCCAATCGATCTCCAGTTTGAAAGTCGTATGTCTGAAGTTCGCATACGGGCAGATAGCGTTCACCTCCGTGCGGAAATTGTTGTATCGAACGAGCTTCAATTTGCGTTGGGTTTCTTTGAGTACATTTCACGAGAATGGTAGTGTGCGTAAAGTTACTGGTGCAACGAGTTCATCCTCAGTTCCCTGTTCTCAAGGTTCAGAACATACGAAATGCATAAAACTTGTTCTCAGGTAAAAAATAGTGATCAATCAAATTTATCTTTCGTTTCGAAACTTTATTTTTATATGCACTTTCGGTTTTGAAAATGATTTTACAGACGCTTTTTCTAAATACCAATGAAATTTTGATTTTTATTAAAATAATTATACATGGGTTTAAAAGAATTTATCGATCACAAAAGCAAAGACTGTTAAAAATGTTATATGTTTACTGTAGTAATATAACTTAATATTCAAGATGGACATGACCAAAATTAAAGCAGGCGGTTCCGTGTAATTTAGGGTACGTGAAGATCAGGACGACACTGAGCGCCTACCGGTGTCGATAAACGAAATTACTTCAACATCAGACCAACCAGCTACTCGATTGGGTTAATTATTTTTGCATTTATTCAATGAGTCCGCGAGAGTGAGAGGTGAATGCAAGCTGGTCTCGTCACATGCTAATGCGAAGATAGGATTTGTATATGCAAATTAGTATGGTAAGATAAACGCGTTTTTGGGTTTAAATTTAAACCTCCATGTGTGAGAACAATCAGAGGATTGCGTCCAGTTCATCGGGGAGTTCTTGACAGTATTTTCAATTGACGGCAAGTGAGGGTAAGAAATTAGAATACCCACTCATTTAACGAATTAACACCAAAAAGAGCAAATGAATATTCATTTACAGGGTCTCGGAATTTAAGAACCAGTTTGACACTTGGTTCTCAACATCCGAGATCCCATTGGCAAAACATTCTTATCGTTTTAGATACAAAAAGCACAAAAAACACCGCAATAGACGATACTCAATTTTAAAATACAAATTGTTCCCTCGAAAATTGTTTTGACCAGCCGTCGTTTTGTGAGCTTGTATTCAGTTCCCGGTGACCCACGACATTTAGTAAATCAATATTAAAAAGTCGAAGTTCAATCGACAACTACGAAAACAAATAGTTTACACTTTCATTTTCAATAACTTGTGTTATTTTCGGATAAACTCAGTGGTTGTTTACCTAATCCAACAAAATGCAGTGCAACTTAGTTGCATTCGCGATGGAGGCCAGGGGTTGGTTGACCCGCTAGGACAGTGTACCGGTCTCGGATTCCGAGAAAGTCTTGTTTTGCAATAAATCCAGATGATCGATATTTATTTCTTCACAAGTGCATTGCGTAAGAAGGCATGCTTATTCCACTGGATATACAAACAACAACAAAACTTCGTTTCTTTCAACATTTTTGTGATACATCCAGATGGACGACAAATTTAATTTTCCAAAAGCACTGACAGAATGTTTTGTCTTCGGAGATAAAAAAACTATCAGCATACCATTCCATTCTTGCTATTATTGTTATTATTTTTTACACAAAATGTTCCATAAGTGTCCAGAATAGAGTACTCTGCCTGGATATTCAAATATATGTGGTTAACTTTGTACCAACTTTTAAAGGCAAGGAATTGTTGAGTTTAATGCACGCCCCGTCGGCCGGCTTCGAATTTACAGCCAAGTTAATTTTCAAACCTAATTTTCAATAATAATTTATCCAATCTAACAAAAAGAAAAGCTCACAGACGCTGCGCCTACGAAAAATTTGGTCGTGACAATCGCGCTCATGGAGTTTTTATCACTAGAAACTTGACAAAATGCATTTGGACTGACATTTGTTTTGGTAAAGCCTGTATCAACGTCCTTAGGTTGGCGAGAATCTATTGGAAACGCCAACTACAACAATGGTCATCCTTATCCCCATCCAAGTCCTCGACTGGCTTAAGTTGCATTTTGACCTGTTCAGCTAGCTAAAAAACGAAACTCAAACTCGGCCTTATACTCCAGTAAAACCGGTCTCATAAAATTCTTTACCGTGATAGGATTCTACCGCCGCTACCAACAATAATAACGAAACCATCGGCGACTCAAGAAAACACTTCAGAGTATAGGGTTTGGCCAACCCTACAATTTCAAAAATGAAACTAGCATGTACGCATTGCCTGTGATTGAATTGCCGGCTCATTCGACAATTCCAAATCGGATGAGCGTCATAAGGTCTCATGCTTTTGAACCCCTAAGCGCTTCGGTTAAAGAATTCAGCATCGACATCTAAGCAGCGGGTAGATACAACTTAACTGATCAATTAGTCGAATTAATGTTAAAGTCCCTAGGCCACTAATACAGTTTACAAGGAGAAGAGAATACGAAGCAGTTGTTAAACAGAAAAACGAATAACTTCTTTGAGCGGTCTCCTATTCAGCCTTCAGTTTGAGTGAAAGTTGACGCATTCAGTTCACACATTTACTCCTGCCAGGCGACTGTGGATACCGGCAAGTTGATGACCACAACGCTTACAGATTTACGATACTTATACCGGAAGATAATAGATTTTTAGCTGTTCGTTTTGGTACGGAAACATACAAACAGGCTCTAATATTAAAAGAGGTTGCCCATCACGTGATATTTAGTAGCAAGGGAAAAGCCTTATCAGAGACCTAGTAATAGCGATAAGTTCCTGGAAAGGCTTTCTGTAACAAATAAATATCGTGAGAATAGATATATCCGTTTACGTCAGAGTCTATCCGTACGTTTTCTCTGCATCAAAACCGATCGCCGAAAATCTCTAATAGCCGATTAAAAATTTCGTAATGTTTATATTCATATATTCGATTCTTCTGGTTAAAACACTAGATACATTTCCATTTCAATAAGTGCCTACAGTGCATCGTATACTGTATTTAGTTGCTGGAGTTTGAGAATGTATAAAAACAAATAGGTTTCGGCAGTGTTGATTAGAACACTCCGCACAGTAAACACCATGCAACATAAAACGTCCACCGATGGGAAATGACAAGGTAGTTCATTATTCGTAGAGACCATGCACGGCGCATAAAGTAACGCGGCGTTACAAGCCAACTTGCAGGACACGATTTCAGACAACAATGAAGTGCCAATTCTTTCGAAGAGCCCAGAAATCATCTGCAACTTGGTTAAGGGACAACTGGAGTTCATAACCGCGAGTGGCCGAAAAGTTGTTTTTGTGATTGAAGGCGGGGATCGTTGCATTTCGTCATTGTTCAATGATGGCAACGTAACGCAGATGTGCCAAGTGTAGTCTTTCATTGTCAGAGGCGGTACTGTCCCGCTTTTTCAAGGTTTGTTCCGTCGTCCCGTCACATCATCAATACGTACCACTTTTTGGCACGCTATCGGGGGGGGGGTGGTTTAAATGGTGCGACATCCGCATTTTCTCGCAGCAAAAAACAAAAACGCTATGGGGCGTTTACGGGTGTTCCAGCGGACATTTGTGGCCTAGGCCTAGACGACATGCTTTATTTTAGGATGTNGACCTCCCCCCATTTGGTGCTATGCGCATCTACAATCGTGGTTCAGTTTGCGCAAATGTTTACAGCCGGACAGAAAGTTGGGCCCCCCCCTTGTGATACCCTAGATCCGCCACTGGTAATTTACGCACGTAAATTAACTTCAAGTTATGCCACAAATGATTACTTTACACCGTTAAAACTTACTTTAAGTTGCAAATAATACCTTCACGCCGTTAAAAGTTAATTTACACCGCGATTACTTTAGGCCAGTAAAAGTTTTACCTTCCAAGTAATTACTTTACGGCGTTAATAAATTTATGCCACTATTTAATTTACGCACGCAATTTATGTGCGTATAGATATCAGCCGACAGTCGGACTATCGGGAGCGTTCGCCGGACCAGGGTGTCGGAATAAAAAATCACCAAGCACTGCTGCCGATTACCTGATCATGCTGGGGATCGGGATAGAATTCGAAAGGCGTGCAAGACAGTCTTGTGAAAAACATTTGAGCGGCTCAAAGGGTACGCTGCACAGTGGCTTTGCTGCCCTAGTCAACTTCGCATTGTGTCGGCGTCTGTGTAGTTTGCCTTGCCTCATTGTTACTTCTTCCAGAAAATGAGTAACGACAAAGTCTCAAAATATTGCCATCTTTTTATCTGGTACTGAAATATTCCTTGGTGATCTACTTAACATTTATTCCATAAAAAGACAACACAGTAATGGAATTCACGATGTGTATCGCATGTTTTGATGAACTCTGTAGAAAACTAGATTATGTAATGGTCACAGAATAGTTTGTCTGGGTCAGTTGACCATTACCGTATATGGCAAACATAGTAGTGAATTTCTTGTGATTGTTTCAGAAGTTCTTAAAGTAGTTTACTGTCATATCCTGTAGAATTCTGAATAATGGAATTTAGCCCATGCAACCCACACATTTGAAACATGTACATAAATCTTACATTTGTCTAATAAATATAGTTCTCCTGTTGCTGCTACCCGGTTGCTGTTACTTGTCTCAATTTAGTGTTCTACACTTAATTATTGAATAGGACCATCTCATTGATGGACCAAGGTGTGTAATTACACAACGCTGCTACATTTCAGTAGTTTCTTCCTACACTATACAGCAAACACTGTCACCTACTTAAACAACAATCTCCAGATACTCCGAGGAAAAGGGTATCGTAGCATCCACTGAATCCCGTGTCAATGAATTCCAGCGTACTGTTACTTTGCCCTGAATGATTCACAGTATGTGAAATGGGTCTCCTGGTATACCTTAGGTGTTAGGATTCCAAGTCCCTGACTCAAGAAAATGCTTCAGAGTTCACTGGGAAAGGCCAAGCAAAAAATTGCGGATTTGATTATAGCGAGCGCAGGTACACATACCCTGTGGCCGGAGTTCGGCCTGCTCATGGGCAACAATTCAAGACTGGATGAGGGTGGCAATATTTTAAACCCTAAAGCGTTTTGGTAAAGAATTCAACACTGACAGCCCAACAGCAGGAACTTTGTGAGTTCAACTGCCTACCCGTGACTCTTTTCCTGGTTTGTGCAATAAAGCAAGCGAATTCAAACAAACTCAGCAAAGTAAAATAAATTTAAACAACCAACAAACAAATACAACACAATATTAGCAGTGACAGGATATTTTTAGCTCTCAACAAATGCTTCAGATATCAGAATGAAAAGCAATGCACATTACGAGCTAATCATTCTCAGATCTTTCCAACACAAGAAACTTTGCTTTTGTCACTACAAAGAAAACCATCAAGCAAGCTTCAAATGGCCAGCAAATTAATTAAACAATAAACTGAGCAATGGGCTCTCAAAAAGCCCATAACAAATAGCTTGGGAACACCGTTGGTTTGTAAAGAAACACAACATTCACAAAATCAAACAAAATGACAAATTATACAACTCCACTCAGAGGAGATGTCCTTGTCATAGCACATATCACATATTCTCAAATCTACACCAGCACCACATATTCAGAGACCTTTTCATAACAATTCTTTAAAACCCCATGCAATGTACTTCCCACAGTAGACCTGATACAGTATATTTTCCTCAGTAGACACAAATATAGCGGGCTATCTACTTTTAAAACCCCATACACTGCACTTTTCTCTGTAGACATAATATAGGCTAGTATATTTTCCTCAGTAGACACAAATAGCAGACTACCTACTTTTAAAACCCCACGAAGTGTACTTTCCTCAGTAGACCGTGACAACGCTAATATACTTTCCCTAGTAGACACAAATAGCAGGCTATCTAATTCCCCCCTCCCCCCAAACTATCTATTTTTAAAATCTCGCTTAGTGTACTTTCCTCTAGACATGCTAACCATAGTGTATTTTCTTCAATAGACACAAACAGCATGCGATCTACTTTTAAAACCCCATGCAATGTAGGTCCCTCAGTAGTCATAATCTAAGTATATTTTCCTTGGTAGACACAAGTAAAAGGCTATCTACCTTTAAGACCCCATAACTTGCAAGGTAGAATTCAGTAACACTCGAACCTCGCTAAAAAGCAAGACTTCGAGAGATTACGTGAGATATTGCCATGTATTTTAAATGAGAACACATGATTTTGGCTAGCGTTACTGAACTCTACGCAGGGCTATGTATACAATCAGGCTAACAAATACCGAAACAAAATGGGTTTTTAAAAATCAACAATTTTGGGGGACACTGAAGCTCAGTTCCAGAGGGTCACTTCACATAGTTCTGAGAAAAGTGAACCTACAGTTTACGGTAAAAATCTCACCAATTTAAAACATTTGATAAGCAGCACATGTAAAATTTCATATCTTACTTTACCATTAAAGAGAAATAGCACCAAATAAATGCTTGATACTGTAGCAACCATCACGTAATGTTATGAGAAATTATGGGCATTCATTACGATAATAATGCCTTTGAAAAATGAAAGATTTTGGCAATTACTTTTGTCCGAAATTTCCCCCATTAACTTGAGATTTCATCACACTATAAAGGTAGCTAGCAAAACACATGCGCGCACCCCAGCCTTTTTAATATGGGGGGCTCGAATTTTCGACATTGTGGATCTTTTACCGACAAAAGTCGAAGGACTAAAAAAAAAAAAAAAAA
>NMRA01000001.1:4057111-4103327 GCA_002633005.1 Phoronis australis
ACTATCTATTTTTAAAATCTCGCTTAGTGTACTTTCCTCTAGACATGCTAACCATAGTGTATTTTCTTCAATAGACACAAACAGCATGCGATCTACTTTTAAAACCCCATGCACTGTAGGTCCCTCAGTAGTCATAATCTAAGTATATTTTCCTTAGTAGGCACAAGTAAAAGGCTATCTACCTTTAAGACCCCATGCAGAGTACCGCTCCTCAGTAGACATAACTTGCAAGGTAGAATTCAGTAACACTTGAACCTCGCTAAAAAGCAAGACTTCACGAGATTACTTGAGATATTGCCATGTATTTTAAATGAGAACACATGATTTTGGCTAGTGTTACTGAACTCTACCCAGGCTATGTAAACAATCAGGCTAACAAATACCAAAACAACATGGGTTTTAAAATTCAACAATTTTGGGGGACACTGAAGCTCAGTTCCAGAGGGTCACTTCACATAGTTCTGAGAAAAGTGAACCTACAGTTTACGGTAAAAATCTCACCAATTTAAAACATTTGATAAGCAGCACGTGTAAAATTTCATATCGTACTTTACCATTAAAGAGAAATAGCACCAAATAAATGCTTGATACTATAGCAACCATCAGGTAATGTTATGAGAAATTATGGGCATTCACAACGATAATAAAAGCCTTTGAAAAATGAAAGATTTTGGCAATTACTTTTGTCCGAAATAAGTGAGATTTCCCCCATTAACTTGAGATTTCATCACACTATAAAGGTAGCTAGCAAAACACATGCGCGCACCCCAGCCTTTTTAATATGGGGGGCTCGAATTTTCGACATTGTGGATCTTTTACCGACAAAAGTCGAAGGACTAAAAAAAAAAAAGGGTACCACGTCCACAGATGCAAATTGTGCATTTGCGCCTGTTTAGTGGACTTTTTGTTTCTCTGAGGCAGACCTTTTTGTCCACTTGGCCAAATGGGGGGCTCATTCGAGCCCCCCGAGCCCCCCTGGGTGCACGCATAAAATAAATTACCAGGATATGAGCTAAAAGTGAAATCAAGCACATTGGAGAGTGCCTGAGGCCAAAGTTAAAGTTATGAGTAACCTTAGAAAAGTGTTTAAATCTGACTTACTTAACATCATGACTGAGCAATGGTTGACTGGATTCTAGATTTAATGATTTTTGCTCTGTTTTTCAAAATGCTGCAAGGAATTGTTTAAAATGTTTTATTTTTACAAAAAGGTGATATCGAAAATTGTGATTCTTATGAATTTGATGAAAAAACTCAAAAGTTGCATGAAATGAAGATAATTTTAAGAAATTGTTACATCATTTTTGAAAATTTGTCATGAAAGTTCATATCAAAAAAATTTGGTCATTACTACTGATATCATTGTACTTTTCTATTTTGCTAAATTTTCCAAAAAAGCATGGTAACACCTGTCCCAATGATCAAAGGCTGATTGGTATGAGCTAAAAATGATATATTATGCTTTCCACTTTCAGAAAAGTATACTTTCATTGGTACGAACTCTATAGTTCTTAGATATTTGACTGAAAGTACAGACTTTCTGATAAAGTTACTTATAACCCTAGTTCATGTATGAGAAGTTTGGAAAATTGTAAACAGCTATCAGAAAATCTGTAACCTATCCCAGCTTGATCTGGCTTTCCACGTCAGTTCTTCAGATGGACGTTAACATTCCTTTACTGGCCAGCTTGGCTTTCTGCAAATAAATTTACGGTTGTCAGACAGAAGACAAAATAGCTCGGTTATACTAAATATTGCTGAAGATCAATGCCAAGACTGATGACTGCCTAAAAGAATATTTGAACAAGAGCAGTGAGAAGTGTTGATGTCCGCCCACATTGTCCGTTGCATATATCCGCATATACAAGGGATGATTACTATGTTAACGCTAGAAAACTTAAATCGCTTCCAGGGTGCATAGCAAGATGGTAATGCTCTCTTCAATGGGAACATACCTGCCAAGACCGTAAACAAATTAAAACCTGCATTAGGGGGCACAGCATTAGACAGATGTTGGTTGTCAGTGTCACACTCATAGAAAAACACTTGCCAAATTTCACGATCTTGTTTATTTTAGGAAGTTGATTTTAGAAAGTTTCTTTAATTGCCTCCTCATATAAGAGGACTTGATGTTCCACTGGGCACCACTACAGTCATGTGTTTAATATGATTAACATATTGTAAGCCACTGGTTTTTGGTGTTGCGGTAGCCGAGGGTTTTCAAAGGGAATAATGATGTCCACAAGTGGTTTTGTAACACCAACAGGTTCCACATAAAATTGTATCCTCACAACCTTTCAAGTTGCATGATTTTTTAAAAAGTATAAGTAAAAATCGATAATGAAATGAATTCTGAGTTTTTTTTAAGCATTTGTTTGCATAGTGTTTCACTACCACATTCATCTAGTCAATAACGCTGTGAACACTATCTAAATTAGGGCTCAGAAACCTTAGTGGGTAACAGGCCACACTTGGAAAGTGTAACGATTGTTGTGCCAAGTGACCACATGTACAAGCCACTTTATGTGTACATGACCTGAAAATACTGTATTTTAGATAGTGAGTTTGTGCAAGATATACCATTCGCCAGCCTCAAGCCACTCGGCGCGATTACAGGCAGCTTCAAATTAATGCATAATTCAGCAAAAGCTTATTACATTACTTCTACATGGAGCCTGTTTGCATTGAACAAGTTTGGTTCTGTGGAAAAGAGTGTTCTAAAAGATTGCGTATTCCACATGGCACAACAAAACCAATCATAGGACCAGTGGTAACAAATTTCTGGGACAAGCAAGAGCAGTTAAGCGAGAGAAAGCTTGTTCTGATACAGATCACGACGCAATTGACACATGAATCCAAAAAAGAAGCGTTGTTTACAGAACTGGTCACCCAGAACCATGATGCAATTGAATTCAAAAAGTGAGAAGTTTATTTCCCTGTGACATATGGCCCTCCATGCTCTAAAAATTTGCCAAGCCCTTATATAAACAAGGTCCCCCATCTAGATCAAGCTGCTTTAATTCACACCACTAGATAGCATCAACTAGACTGCTCTAATTAGACATAATGAAGTTTAGACAAGCAGCAACAATGCTAATTAGTAACAGGGGGAGATAACACATCACCTCCAGAACCCTCCACAGACAAATACCTGGGGTGCCATTACCACTGTGATTAGTGGTTTATCAGCTCACAATATAGGATCCAGACTACAGCAATCAACTGACCAACCAACATATAACATCAAAAAGTCTCATATCTCCATGAAATTAAATATCTGTGTATTGTGCAGCGTAAAGCTTAAACATTGAAACCTGTTCTTTTTCAAAAGTTACTTTGAGGTCAGTTAAGTGCTCCAGTGTTGGCCACTTCATTCTACTAGCAAGCAGAACCTGTTTGTAAAGCACAGGGGGTCTCATGGGAAATGTATTTTATTAGTATTTTGACAACACTTAAAACACTTGAGAAGAAAGAGCTAATTAACATACTGCAAACTCTTGGGTTAACACCCTGGGCTCTTAAATTAGGAAACCTGAGACACCGATTAACCAAGTAGTGGGTGCTTAAACTAAAATTGGCAAGTTGGTGGGGGGTGGGTGATTACCGTCATTAAAACCTTTCACAATTCTGTCGTTTTTCAACCAAAATGCATGAGTCATATCTTTAAAAAGTCCTCCATGAGCTTTTGATGGTGCACGATTATATCAGAAGCAAAAGATAAATAATTTAATTCTTAAATAATTATCATTTTACATATTTGACAGATTAAAAAATATAACCATGTGTGTTACCAAAAATGCGAAAATAACAAAGAGTAATAATAGAACCGTTCATGTACTAATTGGCTGATTAACTAATTATTCAACTAATTAAGTGTAATGTCAATTAATTTAGAGTGTAATAGTAACATGAAAAGGAAATGAACCAAAGATGTTAATAAATGACTAGACAAACCAGCATGAAAATAATTTCAAGGATTCAAAGGAATGCTAACTTATAAAGACAAAAGATTTTAATAGATGGATCTCTCAAAGTTGCTGTGAAGAATTCAGTCAGGAATTCATCAAAAATCGTACATCTTTACATATGAATTGGACCTTTGGTGCCGTTTGATAAATTACATCTATCAATAAAAATTCAGGATGCAGTGCACATTTACAAAAAAATCTGATAAAATAATTACTCCAACTACCTATCCAAAATTTTCAGATAAGGGTTTTCTCACTGATAGATAAAAATGGGCAAACATCTATTGTGTAGCTTTGAAATACCCCAGTATACTGCAGATAGCTCATTACAATGGTTGCAGAGTAAGATTTTCCGTAGAAGTAAAAATTAGTGACCCTGATACACATAGTGTGTGTTATACTGAACAAGAAACATTGGAACACATTTTTACAAGTGTTACATTACTAAAGAAAGTGAACTCTGGAAAATAACACTATTCATAACAAAGAGACAATAGTCCCATTTACACTACAAAAGTTGACACAGATCAACTGACATGGAACGAGACCGAGACCGCAAGTACGTTAGTAAACAGAACTGACACCATCACTGTGACAACTTTTGTCACACATTTGTGAGGTAGAGCAAGTTGTGCCTGATCATCTTGGTCCGTCTCAACTATGTGATGTCTAAACGCGAAACTGGGACAAGGCGGAAGGGATCATGTCTATTGTTTTTTAACTTTAACCTGATCACCAGTTATGATGAGCTTGCATGCTCTTAACTGTGCTAAAATACAGCAAATGACAACGCTATTTTAACATAATCTACGCTAAAGTGCAGTTGTATTCATTGACAACTTGTAAAATTTGTGAAAACAAAAAATTCTGCAAATAAATAGATGACCTTTGCACTAATGACATACCTCGCAGGCTCACATAGCCCACATCATGCAGTCACGTCACGATACTTGTTGGAAACTCTTCAGTGATTTGAGGCGGATCACTTGCACTGCAGAACTTGTTCTTGAAAACATTTGGCAATTTTCAACCTACGGTAATTCATATTCATATTGTCGCTATGTGTTGTATGTTTCAAACTAATTTTGTCAAGCAATCACAGAGATAAGGAATTAGCCTGCAAGATCCACTTTAAGTCTTCATAAACTTGCTCAAGTGATGTACGGAGCGATAATCAGGATTCAGAAGAAATAACTAGTCTTATTTGAATAAAAAAAATCAGTAATTTTTTGGTAATAGTTTTGTGAACATATTAACTAACAAAAAGAAAAACAATGTTGTATCATTTTGGGAGGGCAGCTTGCATGTATCAATTTGAGTGCCAGGTATTTTGACTTTCTGGCGTGGGTAATTAATAGGGTAACTGAAAAAAACAATAATGCAGGGGGGTCATTATTTGATATTGTGTTGGATTCCCATTTCCTGGTTGCCTTACAGGTTTTGTCTGTTTTTAAATGTGCAACAGAAACCTCATACCCGTTTAACAGGAGAGAACCTCCGACTGTAAAAACAATGACAGGGGCATGTGTTGTTTTCTGTAGTACCAACAAAACAAAATTACACCTGTCACGTCCATATTACTGTCATGGCTTCTAAAAAGACATGACAAGATATAAATTCTCAGTGACAACAGAATAACACATTTTCTGTGAACACTTGCTTGTTGTCTTAACCACAACAATGCTAAAAATAACAGCTCAAGTTATATTTTTAGAACAGCGCATTTTCAGAGAATGAGACTTGAATTCATAATTGTAACATACAGAGTTGCCGAGTACTTTAATTATGCCAACAAATACACGAGCGAAAAATATCGGATGAGTTGTGTTGTAAAGTCTGAAACCTGATATCTAATGTGTCAGGGGATAAAGGGATGCATTTGACTGAAAATTAAGATTAACAACTTTTTTAGAGACCCTAGGCATGAAAAAAGACCTCTTAGTCGATAGTTTAATAAAACGACATACAAAACCCTTCCTTCACCAAAGACTAGCAAAAGAATTCTTTGGAAAAGATTCCAACTACAAATATGAACTCTTTCACACCACTGGGATTTTACGAAGAAGACAGCCTTTTATTGGGAATTTCAGACTCCCTGAGCAGCAAAACCCACAAGTACAACCTACAACAATACATTGTTGAGCAAAGATAATGCTGTTTATAGTTTGCGGGCACAACTGTGCAGCACTTCAATATCAGGGGTATGTCCAGACGACCAGGTGCGCCAGATTAACATGACGACCAATTAACAACGGAAAGGTGTGAAGAAGAACTAAAATTGCCTTACCTTTAACCCTCCAGTACTATAAAATCTCTTGCGCAAAATTAATTGCCAAAATTACAATTTTTCAATCAAGTTTCCTAAAACTGTTTTGAATGCCTGCACTTTGTCAAAGCATTGTGTGACGGTAATTATGGCATATAGAATTTCAATATAATTTCATGTATCCACCACATTCTCTCGTAAATTAGTGAGAGTCTTTCATTTTAACAATTAGTAAATTTAGAACATCACAATGGAGCTCAACCACAGTTTTCAGTTGCGTTTTAACCACAGAAATGGCACGCTGAGGTTGTGCATTTGCTTTGGTGTTGTTCAGAGAAGAATCCCTGGTGTTTCAATCCTATTACCATGTTAAAATAGTGAAACTGGTGCCCTTTCAGCTTGTCCCTGAGATCAAGTGCTCATGTGGACAGAAGCTTTACAGCTTAGTTCAGGGATAGCTTAAGCTGGGTCGACTGGTCATGTGAACACTGCTGTAGTATAATCATGCTAGAGCAGTGTTCAGCAGAATTTTGCTACTGCTCTTCTCACTAATTGGAATCTGATGCTAAAGTTAGGAAAACTGCCTCCTCTTATGTTTTCAAAATGCCGAGTGGTACCTGTTGCTAAAACAGAAGACAAACAGTTTGATTTAGCTTGTATAATATAATTGTATAGAATAAAAATTTATCTTTACTTGTAAAAATGAAAATGATAAGGTTCTAGAGCACTTTTTTATAAAAAATACACAAAGTCATTTTTTGATATTCCAAAAGTTGTTCAGTTTTGATTATTAAGGTGAAAATTCTTCAGTTTGGGACAGTAAAAAATTTATTATTTTCTCAAGGTCGGAGCTTGTCCCAAATTCTGGAAATAGACAATGTTGGCCGTCTCAATTTCAAGAATCATCTGAAAGACGGCATAATTACCCACTCTGTAGATTGAAAACACATTGTCCAAAATTTGGGAAATATGACGGATGCTAAAATAGGTATTGCCCAAATTCTAGAATAAGTTAATGTTTTGCAAGTTTTTGTGTCCCAAATTCTAGAGACTGTCCTAAATTGGAGAATTTTTACTGTACTAAGAACCCTATCATGATTACAGAAACCGACATGAAACTCTGAGTCTTTTATTAAAAGCAGCGCAAAACCCATCTCTATGCCTTATCCGGCGTTGATTTCAGAAAATGTCAAGCACATAATGGTAAAAATTGACAATTTGCAACACAAGAGCAACCCACTGTGTGCATCGCATACAGTGCAGATACAAGAGAGTATAATTAACATTTCCACTGAACGGAACAATACTCCTAACTTAAAACAATATTCTAGAGGGTGCAAAACAAGTAAGAAATGCTCTTCTCAATAAGAGAACACCTGCCACCTTTCATCACGATTCTTCAAGAAGTTAGGATGGGTAGAGAGATGACAAAGGAAACAAAAACAATAGAAATGCCAATAGGTTGCGCAATGTTGGTCAAATCTATCCAAAACAGGGCGGTAACTTATTTGCCACATTTCATGAATAGGCATCTAGTTATTTTGTAGATATCAAGGCAAATTCAAGGAAAAACAAATTTGCCACTAAGCAATTCCACAGTAATCAGATTTGTTCAAAGATCCACGGCAGTTGTACCCTCCTAAATAGAACCACATGCCAAATTTCATGAAGAACTGTCACAGAACTTGTATTGAGCCACAGGCAAAAAGGTAAAATTGCCACAAGACGACACTACCAATTCAAATATTGGCGGGAGCCACGCACTTCCCAAATGAACAAATGCCGATTACCTCAACTATATTTTCAAAAAACAGACCAGAACCACCTAATTTTTTTGGCTTAACACATGCCCATCTTAAACTCCCCCCCCCCGAGTTAAATTTACCTCTTCCATTTCTAAATGTATTTCCTAAATTCAGTTTCAACCATATCCTACTGGGCACTGGTGGTGAAGCTGGAAGTGAGTTGTATGCCAGGAGTTATCATGCATGTAAATAAATGTCTACTGTGGAGACACAAAGCTGGCTGTAAAATTGAGCTCTCCACACTTGTCAAATAAATGTCCATTTGTTGTAATTAATTACTGTGCAACTAATAGGGATCATCACAGTGCTGGCCAGTTGTTGTTTGAGGAAGCTGCGCAACAGACTAGAGAGAAATATATAAGGCTCCAAATATCTGCAAAACAATGAAATTAGAGAAGTGATGTCACAGCTTCTCTGAAACTTAGAGAGCTTGTTTGACAGAACTATTGCTAATGCATGACCATAAAAGCATGAATCAGCTGTTTATCAGACTCGCTAACCAGTCGATTTGCATAATTTTATCATTGCGTTGATATTCTGAGGCTGCTAACTTAACACATCAAAGCGAAATTCATTGGTTGATCATGTCTATCGAAACATTACACTGTGTTTAGATTTATTGTGGGTCAATTTCGATTGGAAAAATGAACATCAACGGAACCACAAGGCCAAGCATGTATAAAATTGGCGACTAAACCAATTAGCCAACAGTGGTGTTGTGTCACGTAAAAAAACAATTTGTTTAATCAGCATGAAAATAGAACTGTTCAGCAATGATTGGAATTCAATACAGTGAAAAGTTGTACGGGAATACTAGTCATGGTTTTATGATCTCAGTGGCGGATCTAGGATAGCACAAGGGGGGGGCCAACATTTTGTCCGGCTGAAAGCATTTGCGTAAAGTGAACCACAATTGTAGATGTGCATAGCATCAAACGGGGGGCAAACCCCCCTCTCGCCCAGGAAATTTTTCTGTTTTTACCTCTAAAAATCAAGCACTTTCCTCGATTCCTGAAGTATTGTCCAAGAAAAAAAAAAACAAGAAAAAAAAGCAAAAAAAAAAAACGGAGAACGTGTCAAACAGGAAAAACTGCGAGTTCCGAAGATGCGAACTCACGACCTGGCGGTAAGAGCACGCGTGCATTACCACTACACCACCACGAACGAACTACTAACCACATATTAAGAGACCTACTCGTTTATGGTCCACAGCGTTTGCGCGCGAAACCTACTTCTTTTTGTAATGCTTATTAAACGTTTTATATTTTGTGCCATCAATTCCTAACAAATAGTCTTCAAATGCCCAAAAGACCAAATCCGTCTTTCGTGTTGGCAATAATGACGGGATTGCTTTAGAAATCGTCCTAAAATAAGGTTTGACAAAGAGAGTATTGCGAGTTTCTGAGTGATTCACTCAGGCTTCGATTAAAATTCACATCTTACCAGCAGCCTCTGTTTTTTCATCGTCACTCAGGTTCCATCTCTTTAAAAAATGAAGTAAATTTTCTTCGTTGCACAGTGGAGCAGACGACGGAAAAGGAGTCGTAGTGCGCAGCGCCACTGCTGGTCGCCTGGGATATCGCGGGAGAGCCTATACTTAGCCATAGTTCCATTACGAATGCGCCGTGTTCAGAATTTGACACTTGAAATTGGATTTGAGCCCCCCCCCCAACACTAAAACTGCACACATTTAAATCTTTTTTCATCCGTATAATTTTAATTACCGGGGTTAATTAATAAACTCAACATTTCCCTACGCTCTTACTGTTTTATTTTTTCAAGTTTGCGGCAGCCAAGGGGGGGGCCCGGGCCCCCCCCTAAATCCGCCTATGGATCTCCAACCTAAATCGAACAAAGACTAATTCACAGTTAGTAACTAAAACAAAAAATAAATAAAAACAATGGACGGCGGAGGATAGGGGACTGGAGGGTTATAGCCTCCCACTAATTTCAGTGCTAAGCCGCCCGTGCAAATTTTATGTATCAAAGTGTCATCTGATTTCACAATTGCAAATGAATTTGTTTCCAATCGGGTAAACAAGGTTTGCTACTTCAGAGGATCAAAAACCTCAGCAGAGCAAAGTCAAAGCCGAATCTCACGGCAATAACAGCTGGACAAAGTAAGCTTTAGAAACCCCCCTTATTAGTTAGGAATGGCAAATTTTGGGTCCACAATATCATGTACTCACATCCAACTCGAGACCATTTTAATATCATGTGAGTAATTCCATTATCAAACATCAAGCATTTCAACTGTTTTGTCACCATTCTGTTCTTTTTCAAACCCTCCTTGATTCAGTTGAGAAATTGAGCATTTCACCTCAGATACTAAAGCATGCCAAACTGAAGATTTGATTGAATGAATTCAACAACGTAAGTGAAATTGCGGTGCACATTTACATACACCAAAAAACATAATTATTCAGCAGAGCTGTACAACAACGGTGCATGGATTAAACAACAATAAGTAATGAGTGGGTAAATGATGTCCATGGCTGGAAAATAATGACAATTTTTGGACACAGAAAAATTTGAGGTTGTGAAGGACCTTGGTGTGACATATATTGTGCACTCGACACGTATTGTCACCTGGGTGCTAGAAGCTAGCCTTGATAAGAGGTGTCACAGAATGTGTTATTGCATTTTAGCATCATTTTGATTTAGTCATCATATTACATAACTTTCACTTGTTTAATTCAATCACTTTGTCAGAGACAGGGATTAGTAATGCTTCCTATTCCTGGAACTGTTTGTGAACATAGTGCATCCCTTACACGTAGATGTAATTTGATTGGTTGACTTGTAGCCTTTATATGCCTTGCTCAGTTCAAGGCTGTCTGTTTCACGATCTGCAGGGCAATGCAAAGGGTTGAAATGCACCCCACGGTGCCACCGCAAAAGATATGCTTCTAGGGGCATTTATTAGCATCATAAATATGGCCACTAGGTGATACAAAATACTTCAAACCCATCCGTAAGAGAGAAAGTCTGACCGTCTCAATAATACAAATATTTGTCATATTTCGTGAAAATATGTCCAGGAACTCCAAACAAATTGCCAATACAGGTCACATCAGGAGTCACAACTATCCAAAAAGAAGTTGCCACCTGTTGCCGTGTTTGTAGGAAACACTTGCCAAATTTCACAAAGATAAAGCAAAAGATTTAGAAAATACACCAGGTCATGTAGATGCAAAAAACAAAATTGACAGTAGAGGTGCAACATGAATGTAAGTCTCAATGTTGTCAGTAAGAAAAGATTTTCCAATTTTCTTTATGATCTTTTGAACACTTTGGTAGCTAGAGAAGCGGAATCGAAAATAATAAAAAAATGCCCACTAGGTGGCACAGAAGACATGTAATCCGTCTGAAAAATAAAAATGTGTAGTCGTCTTTTTAGTAGAAAGCTATTTTCCCAATTTCATGAAATTCCCTGTCAAGGAACGGAACAAACAGATAAACATAAAAAACTAAAACTGTCTCTTGGGAGCATACCAGTAGTCAGATCTGCCCAAACGTGGTCATTGCCAAATTTCAAAAACATCTTGCAAGGGGACGAGAAATATCTGCGAAAGCAAAAAACAAAATTGCCATGGTAGCAGCTAGATCCATTTGAAAATCAACATCATAGTTTGTCTTCTCAGAAGGAACACATTAGCCAATTTTCATTTTGACCCTTGTAGCGATTTGGCAGAGAAAAATTACCGAAAGAACTCACTCATAAATAATAGGTGGTGAAGAATACATAAAACCAATCTGATTATAGGAATAAATCGCCATCTGCTTAATAAAAGTATATTCAAAAAATTTCATGAAAATCTAACAAGAAACTGACTGTGTAAAAAACAAAATTGCAACCAGAGGTCACAGCGGCTGTCGTATTCATTAAAAATTTGCCATCCTTCATTGTCACATTCACAGGAAAACAGCTAAATTTCACAAAAACCTGCAAGAGGCTAAGGAGACACAGCCACTGACAAAAAATTCCACTAAGGCGTGCCAAAGTAGTAGGGCTCGACAAAATTTCACAGTGATCCGTCGAGCACTTTGGAAAAATAAAGGCAGTAACCAAAAAAAAAAAATAAATAAAATAAGCACTAGGTGCTGCAAAATACGTCAAATCCATCTGAAAATGAAACCTGTTTGTCAAATTTCATGAAAATCCACCAAAGAACTCCAAACACAAAGAGGCAAACGTAAAAAATATAATTGCCACTAGGAGGCACAGTGGTTTTTGGATCAAAAAAACCCAGAGCTATCTGCTGTCAGCGTCATAGGGAAACATCTACCAAATCTCAAGATCCTGCATGACATTTATGCCAAATGCAGGACAGAAAGACAGGAATGTGCACCCAATATGTAAAATGAGTATAAAAATTGCTATCCATATTTTTGTAATTCTATGTAACATAATTAAAGAGCCGAGGCGTCTAAGGTGTAGACCCAGACTTTTCCGACCTTTACAGTATTCATAAAGCTTGTAATGAGCTGAAACGCACAAACCACCAACTCCCCACACTTATCGTCACCTCAGACATGAGACAGAGACAAAGCTGAAGACTATTCCCTACAAGAGTCCCTTCGATGAATGTGTGCCACTTTTTTGGCCAACACAGGGTCTTTTGGTAACTTGAAAAGGGAAATAACTGGGTTGCAGTGACTGATGTTGCAACCGTTAGAAACACACGACGACGAATCAAAGTTGTCGTCATGCAACATCCACATATGGCAAGAATAATCTAGTTTGAGACAGTAAACAACAAAACTATTTTGCTTGCAAAAACTATTAGGGAAAGGCAATATTAGCCATTCCAAATTAGGAAGTGTTTCGTCGACAGCTTTTTTCAACGATTTTAGAGAATTCACTGGTAAAAAATGCAGTTTCTAACATTTAAGAAATATGAAGAACATCAAAATCACCCATGTCCCAATCTTCAGAGTCAATTAGCACCCCAAATTTTAGAGAATGTCCTAAACTGGAGATTTTTTTACCGTACGGTTACCAGCATGGTTTACTTGGCTGCATGCAAAAAATAATTCTATTGCCAGCCATGTTTTTGAATGACAGCATTGCAACCTATTTTGATTGGTTGATGCACATAATTTACATATTTGTGACAAAACACAGGACGGCAAGTACACACTGTATAAAATTATGTATTCCTTTTTCACAAATAACTATAACGTATCTTTATTATCAATTATTGAGGCATAAATATTCATGATGTTTGGGGATGATTTTCATTCAATTACATGAAAAATTTCTATTTGCCACTTCAGTTCTTTATGCTTTCGATGATTTTAGCCGATTTGAACATAGATTTCTTTTTAGTGCATGGGTTAATCCACATAAAATTATGTCGTCTTATTTCATAGTCTATAGCCAAAGGAAAGTTGTTTCAGATCTTTTATTGTTTCTCAAACAACGAAAATATTTGCTGTCAAAATAAGATTTGGGACATTGGTATAAAAAGGGGATACCTGAGACATGATGCCCTGCATGTGAAAAAAATGAACGCAAATAGTTCATACATGTGCAGTTTTAGAAATTCACATAAATAAATGACAAATTTCATAAAAATAGAAGTCATGTTGTAATAAATTATCTGGGCAACAGTTTAAGGCATGGATTGATATTTTCCTACCACTGAGGATTTGCAAAATGTACTTTTAAGTTTATGGGTTGCAAATAACTGTTAATAAGTCATTTGATGAAACTTAAAAGCAATTCACGGATGTTGACAATTAAACAAAGTCTTGTCTTACCAAGCCACCAACTCGCTTCTCCCTTGTCTTGATGTTGTTTTTACTTGTCTTCATTGTTTTCATCTGATCCACCTTCTTTTGAGCTTCTAAAAGCCTGCGGAAGCAATAAAACGTGACATGAATTCCATCAATTAAACAAGAGATTCCCAAATGAGACACCTGGGTGCACTTTTGGAAAAAACTTGTATTTCTTAAATGACTTCCTAAAAGGAAACCGGGGCTCTCTTTCAGAAACAAAAACCTCGTTTGACTCAACTGTTTAAGAATTTTGTTTACGACAGGAAAATTTTAAAAATGGAACAAAAAATGAGTCTGTCACAACAAAAAATGATAACATAGCACGTTCAATGACTTCTTTCCTTCTTTTTCACATGGGGTCAATTTCATTTTCATGCAAAACATCACTCCATTCATGTTTTCTGGGTCCGGAGTGTCACAGCACTAGCCCTAACTACATTCCAGTGATGTAACAAAGAGCAGGGTTCACAAAGAACTACTTTCACAGACCTTGCATGACAAGTTAAAATGACAGGATGATTTACAACACCACTGCAAAACTCTGAAGGCCCTTTCACACTAATGTTGAGGCATTGGTGTTTTGGAGAGTTGCGTTCAGTATGAACAGTTAACCTCGGTCCTGAATCGAAGTTAACAATGCAATAAACAGGTGGATTTAACAGCGGAGCGTCAATGCTGTGGTGTGGTATGAATGGTCAACTCCGCTCTCATTGAAGTTATCGCCAGGGGCCACTGCTATGGCAAACAATTAAAGGACAGTGTCGTCGCTAACAGTTGTTCATATTTTGCTCAAATAATCACCAATGAAATTAGAAATAAATTTTATGACAATTAACACAAATTGTCACATTAAAAAAATCTTAGCGCGCACGGGATGCATCAGCGCTACCTTGCGATGACTTCGATGACGACAGCGTCACTGACCATTTACTTCAATGCAATTAACTAATGAAGCTGATATAAACGACTCAATTAATTTCACAGTTTACATCGATGCTCTGCTCATACTGGAGTTGGTATGAAAGGGCCACTTCGCACTAGTTACCCTTACAAGCCCAAAATGATGATAGATGATTGACCTGCCAGTGGTGATACAGGACAGAAGAGCACCCAAAGGCTATGTAGGACCCTATAAAAATGTCCAAATATGGCTGACGTTGGAACATCTCATCTCAGAAATGGCTGATTGGATTCATATGAAATTTTCAGACACTATAAATGTTTTATGCACTGTTCTAAGAATCGTCGTAAGGAGCTGTTTTTAGAGTATTCCACTTTTGTTTGAAGATTTTCATGAAAAATTTTTGAAGTTGCATGAAATGAAATGATATTTTAGAAAACTGTAACTGCGTTTTTGGTATCTCACCTTGAACATTTATATCAAATAAAATTTGATTGTGTGATTGATACTATTGTTTTGCTTTCAAAATGTACCTTTCTTTTTTCCTGAGACAGGGTCAAATGACCAAATTAAAAACAGATTGGTAAAAAATCAAAAATTAAATTTCACAGCCTTTCTACTTCCAGAAAATAATTATATATCTTTACTGAGTTAAAATCGATACTTTTCGAGATAAATTGCTAAATGCAGACTTGTTGATAAGGGGCATACATAATCTTAAAAATGAACTCAATTCATATTTGGATTTAGTGTAGATTTAGAAACTGTAGTTGTTTGGAGTTGAAACCAAATGTTATGTTTTGTAAAATGTCCGATGTTTAAACTCTGTCGCATCTCTTGCATTACACAACTTCCCTGTTACCTCTTCTTAGCGTTGTTTTGCTCCTCTTTCCGCCACAGGTTCTTGAAATCTTCACAGAATCCCGTCCAAACAGAGAAGAAGTCGCTCGGAGTAGGCTGCGTTTCTCCACCAAACATAAAGAACTGGGTCACTTGTTCAAATCTACAGAGACAGAGTTTATTTCAGCTGTGGATTTAAAATAGCAACACGTTTTTGAAGATTTTCAGTAACTCAGCACTAGTGTGCAGGGCAGGCTGATTTGACCGGGACAAAACGCAATTTCTTTCAATGAAAGACATTTTGATACATTGGGCATTTTTGTGTGAATTCGTTGAGTACCCCGTCAAACAATAGTGGCAATTTGACACCATGATGGCCAGAGAATTTATAAAAACCATGGAAAAATCCCACTAAAGGGACATTGTAAGCGACCCTCCTCGATAAATGGTAGAGAGTATTATATATTTTAAGTGTTTGTAACTGGTTAACTCACTGGCTTTCATTTCAGCGAATGTTTGGCAGACAATGGCGAAAATCGGGGATTTGTAATAAAAACACAAATTTTGTTGTTTTGAAGCTCTGATCAAAGCCAATAACTTCAAGAAGTTTATCAAATCCTACAATAAGCCCAAAAATGTTTTCCTCAGATGTAAAACTGATGATATTACATAAAATCCATACAAGAATGCAGAATGTTGTTTACTAACTACCCTATCATCATCATTAGTTTTTATAGTCTGCAGTGTCTAAAATGGCGGGAAAAGTATGTTGCCACCAACACTGACACCCACCTCTGTTCCCTAATCTCCAAACCAAAGAAGCTGGTCACATAAGTCTAGGCTCTATGGTAAGTGCTCAATGTAATTCCAACCAGTAAGAAGCATTCAGAGCTGCTGGTTGGGAAATGCGATGAAACGCGTAATGAGACAAAGACAAAGAAACCAAAATAGCCACTTGGGGACACCTCAGTAACTGAAGTTGTCCCAAAATCCATGTCAGATGTACTCTCCTCAATAAAAACATATAATAAATTTCATGAAAATACGTCAATGAACTTCATAGACATTGAAGTACAAGAAAATAATGCCACTAAGGAGTACCACTGACAATAGCAGCAAGTCATCGCCTGCCATGCCTCAATTGGAACATATGTGCCAGTTTTCATAATGATCCTGCCAGAAGTTTGGCTGACAAAGGCAGGTGCCAAAAACAAACTCATAATTAATTGAAATGGCCCTCAACTGACTTAAAATATGTCAAATCCGTGCGAAAATGGAAGAAGTCATTATCTCAAAGATACAACCCTATTTTGCCAAATTATAAAAAACAGAGGAAAATGTAAAAGTTTAAAACTGCCACTAGGGGGCAGAGCGGAGTTAATTGTCCTTAGTCGCCATTCTGTGTAGTCTTGACTGTTCAAATGCCCAAACCAAATTCCGCACAGATCCTGTATGGTGTTTTGCAGATCAGATACAAAAAACTGCCATTAGGGGCACTAGCCGGACACATAAACATTACATTGTAATTTGTTTCTCAACATTCTATATTTTAGTGTTGACCTGCCAAAGAGTCAATGTTTGGAAACCTAACATTCATTCACTATAATAATAATAATAATATTCAAATAGAACATAGTATTACTTGTTCTGGCAGTCTGTGAGATTTTCAACTTGATCAAGCCAGGCCGAGTTTGCCAGGCTAAGAAAAGCTTGCATGTGACTCCTGAAGGGTTCTACAAAATCCTCGGAGGGTGAAGATAATACCTTGTCTAATCGTAATTCACAACCTGAAACAGTAAATCACCATGCACAAAAATAAACTGGTAAAATAACAGATCACAGATGGAACATTAATACTGAAATTGTACAAACATTACGTAACAGAATTTTTGTGTTGTGCGATCTAGAATCCAGTCGCTGCGTATTTATTACCGCGCTGTCCTGATAACGTAAGCCGCTAGTTTAACATCTTAAATAACACTGATGGCTCAGTTGTGGTTACAGACGAGCAGGGGAGGATCCTTACTTACCAGGGGCTGCCTAATTTAGAGCAGGCGGAACCTCCCAATGAAACTAAACAGTCTCTCCTACTGCCACTCGCGACACATGGCCCTCTCGGTTTACGGCCATAAAGAGAGGTTATAACCCTATCGCCAAAAGCTGCTACTTCTCTGTGCATGTCTGCCGGGCGGGCAGCTCACACTTTTCTAAAAATTGTCAGCTGGCCGGTGGGAGTGTGACTCCTCCTACGCCCTTCGCCGTTGAAGTATGGTATGTAACTTTCTTCCGTCGTTGATTACTGACATCCAATACAGTTTAATCCATAGCTGGGGGTTCGAATGGTGAGTGCCAGAGCGTGTCCACACGACGGTGGGTCATGCACGCTGCACCTTTAGGGCTCCAACCTGCTCCAAGATCCTCTATGCAATTAGCCTGAAGCCGCAAGGGTATCCAGTTTATGTGTGTTACCACGGAGAGGTAAAACATAGAAGCCTTGGTGAGGGAGAGGCTGTGTACTGGCAGGGATGGCTGACGCACTCGGCTTCCTTTTCGCTTGTGCTAGCCACTTGCACTTTACAGAGTGCAAGGTGCACAAAAGCAGATTTACAAACGAAAAACTGGTCATGTGAAAGATTCCTGGATCCCCCTATTCAGCTCTATTAATGGTCTCTTCACCAGTGTTTATATACCAGGACACTGTGGCATCTCATTCAATGTCAAGGCGGATGAACTTGCAGGCATCGCAGAACCGATTGCCGACCTGCTCCTCACACCAGCAGACGTAATCTCAAGAGTGCGTGAATCGCTTACAGATGCCAAGATTGTACAACAGCAGGAGAGATGGGTAACAAAGCGCCTCATAGAGCAAGGATGGCAATACGGAGATGCAGCAAAAACTCGTATCAGGGGAAAAGATCGAAGAGTGTGTAACCAGCATGAACTTGGTTGCATCTCCAAATTTACATTGCGTGCGATACTGGAAGGAGGAGGGCAAGAGACTATCCCGGTGCCTACCCTCTGACGTCACCACAGAAACAGAAACAGAAACGTAACAGTACATGCCACAAATTTTTATCTAACTGGTCAGAAAAATAGCCAATTAGTCAGCTAATTTTTAGCAAATCAGCAGCACACCGCACCGCCGACTAAATGTCTCTCACTACCAACTCTTTGATGCCGACTACTCACTGCAGACTTTGAGTTTCGTCGTGGCAGGCTGGTAATGTTTATTTAAGACTGGATGGCCACACAACTATGTTTTCATTTTGAAAATAAAACTTTTTTAACATCTTCAAAAACTCAGATTAACAAAGGCTTCCTGGTCATGGCCAATAAGAACATTGTTTTATTACCCCTTCTTGGTGTTGAATATCTGTGCCCAGATGTAACGACTTTTAGAGTTTGGAAACAGTATTTGAAATTAAGTATAAACCAACATCAAAATTTTGTTTGGCTCGTGCATTACTGGAATGTAACGAAAACTGGACTTGAAATGGTTGGTCAGTATCAAACTGTAGGCAAGAGAAGTCTGCATATCAAGTCGGCGCTGCAGTCGGCAAGGCAGTCTGCTGCCAGTCTGTTAATTTTACAGCAGAACAGTCAGTTTAGTTCTGACTGGTCCCCAACTAGTTTCTGAAAATTTGTGACCAGTGCTGTATGTTAACATTTTATGTTGAACTGAAAAGCGAAATACACATTCAAGCCTCACCCATACTTACCCTTGAGGTGTGTTTTGACGTTGTCTAAGTCTTTACGTAGGTCCTCGAAGCTGACCAGCGATGCTTGACTAATGTCACTGGGGTGAGGCGTGGGAAGGACAGCCCTATCTGTGCCACTTTCAGGGTCAATACGGGTCACATATTCGTGTACCAGGTAGTGTAACAAACTCCGAGAATTATCCTAGATGAATACAAGGCACTTATTCAAAAGCATATAATTCACTTAAAATTAAATGCAATCCAAACTTAACTGATGATGCAGTTAAATCTCCCCAATTTGGGATACAACATGGCGGACAAGTGAAATTTCATTTTCTCATTTTTTCACAAAAGATGCGTAGCACCAAATGGACATTTTTCCAAGTTCTAACTCTGTGTCACAGATGACAACGGACTCTGTCATGACCCAAAACCCACATCAGTAGTTATTTTCGTCACGAGAAACATAATAATACACATTTCATGAAGATCCACAAAAGGAACTTGGAAGACATTGAGTCATATGCCGACTAAAAAACAAAATTGCCAATCGAAGTCGACACAGCAGTCAGGCCTATCCAAAAATCATAATCAGCTGTGTCCAACCCAATAGGAACATACGATGTTCATAATGATTTTAGAGTGATTTGACTAGTAGAGAGGTGGACGTCAAAAACCAGACACAAAAGTAATAAAAAATGGCCATTTGGTGATAACAAATTACATAGATCCTTCTGAAAATGGAAAAGTCTCTCTCTAATAGAATCTACTCGCCAAATTCTATGAAAATCTATCACCGAACTTCAAAGATAAAGAGAAAAACGTAAAAATTGCAGTTTCCATAATGACGAATAAAGTGGGAGATAAAAAACTCAAACATGGCCACTAGGTGGCATAGAATATGTCAAACCAATCTGAAAATGTGAATGAATCATTGTCTCCTTAATAGAAACCAATGACAAATTTCTTGAGGTAGGCATAAAAAAACTAAAATTGCCACAGCGGTGTTAGGAACTGTCAAAAAATGTGTTTGTGTCATACAGTCTATGGCATGGGCATGCACACAAGCATGCACAAAGAAAGACACAAGGTAATTAAAGACCTAGTCATTTCTTACCAAAGAAAACATTGACCATTTCCAGAGACAAAAGCATCTGAATCATTGCACAAACCTTGCTTTTCACATCTTTGAGTTTTGCAAGTATTTCCAGACTAAAGCCATCTGCCTGTCCCCTCATGCGATTGCCTCCATTCATGTAGTTACCAAATGCCAAAACTAGCGCCATCACTTGGTGTAGAGATTCCTTGGTCAGTAACATCTGTTAGAATAGTCAAAACATGGTCACAATAGGAATGGATTTTTGACATCCTACAGTTGACTTTTTGTATAACGTCTAACAAAAAAAAACAGGCTCAAAAACATTTTATGCTGAAAAAGGTCATAAAAATTACTAGAAAAGCCCAGGCAAGTACAACTCCAAGCTTGTCCTGCACTTGAAAACTTTCATTTGAAAACCCAAAAACTAGGAAAACTAACACTGAGTGATGAGCATTTAATCATATTTAGCATTAATGTTGATTCGTACAAAACATTACTCAAAATAAATTTGGAAATTAAAAATGAAAACAAAAACTTAACCCAAAAATTCTTTCCAAAATGCTTTACTTAGAGTGCCAAAATGACTTTCCAATAAGTTTGAAATAATATGTAAAATGATGACAAATGATCAAAAAAATCAACACACGTACGTACATCACAGATCATTTTGAGATTGTTTAACTTTGCTTCAATGGCACCAATTAACTCGTGAAACGTTGTCTGGAATGTCATGCAGAAAATCCTGTCACTGAAGCATGGTATTTTGGCGACATCATATAGAAATCTGAAAAAACAGTTGAACACTACAGTTAAAAAGCTGGTCAGATAACTAGGTTTCTGCCATGACGTTTCCAATGAAAATTTTAGTCATCCTCTTTCTCATTATGTACAGATGTACTAGTCTAAGAACAAGAAATGAGATAATGCAATATTGAATAAATATGGAACATGGAATACACATGCCCAGTAGAATTATTACCCATATATTACAGTCAGAAAATAACACCATAATCTAAACACTCAACAGGAGGCGTTAAGCAATACTTTTCTGGAGTATCAAGTGGGATGTCAGACATAGTCTCCAGGTGTGACGTAATTCGCTCAAGTTCTTCATTGGTTGGTTTCTGAAAAAGAACATAGTCCTCGTAAGAAAGTCAATGCATAGTGTGCACTGTTTGTCTTCAACATACTTTCCAAAATTATACCCCAATAATTATCGTAATCAAAAGTTATATCAACGATCATTAAAAAGGCAAACATTCTCCACAGTGGGACAGTCTCTCAAATATGGGACATCGGAATGAAAGTGGAAATTGAATTTTCTTGATTCTGAAGATTGGTACTCTGGCAGTTTTGGCATTCATCATATTTAGCGATTATCGGACAGTGTTTTGTATTCAAAAAGTATGAAATAGAATTAGCAGTTCATAAATTCATCAAAAATATCTCCTAATGCAACATGTTCATGCATCTCCATAATCTGTAACCTACAGGTTACTGACCCTTTGTCATTGATCCTAATTCTTGAATTTGGGATGGCCAATTTGATACAAGCTCCAACCTTGCAAAATAATTTTTTTACTGGAGAATTTTTGTAATGTTAAAATTATTTCTTTATAAACCAAACAACTAGCAAAAGAGACCTACAAAAAGCATGCATGTATTGATATTTCCTATGACAAAGTGTTTTAAAACACAGTGCCTGACTCAATTGCATACGTTAGTTCAAATTTCTAGTTTTCTAGTCAAGCTGCGAACATTTCCCAAACTTTTACACAGTGTCACCTAATGTGTAATTTGTTTACAGTACGGACGTGCAATACATACACCTAATAATGAAAATTCTTTATGGAAAGTACAGTCAGTAGTTTTTCATTTAATATCTACTTGACATTGTGACATAACAGCCAAATATTTTCAGACTGGTGAAAAATTAGTGCACTCTAGAAACAATCCCAAATTTTTGACCCATTAGCTTTAGTCTTCCAAGACTTCCAAGCCCTGCAAAACATTGAGCTAGGCATGTTGAAACCAACACCAAGTTTCATAACATAGTATCATTGTTGATTGATAATTAAGAGCCTTACCATTTCATTGATTGCTTGCAGTGTGTCCAGGTCTATGGCAGAAGAGTCAAACATAAGCAGTGCTGAAATAAACAAGAATTACTGGCAACTGTGAAATAAAATGTGGGGATTTTGAAAACACATCAGCACTTTGTCAGATGGAGAGGGATGACGGCATAATGAACAATATATAGATATAGATATATACGGGTGTATAAAATAATCAAGGCTTTCAAAAATGACCCTTAAATACCCCAAAACAAGCACACCATTCTTAGATTATCAAAATGACAAAACCATAGATGTCGGCTTCAGTGAATGTTGTAAGGAAGCAAACACACTGCTAGCCTAACTACCCAAGCAGTCTTGTTGATCTCACACTGAATGAGACAAGACACTTACAACAAGTTTGGTATGGTATCTGAAGTAAATGAATGCAAGACATAACCCAAAAAGCTATATTGCTATACGCCTGGAGAGTTCCTTTAGCGGACAGGATATGTGAGCTAGTCATAAATGATCAAAAGCTATGTAGCCATTTGCATGCTAACAAAACTTACCATTTTCTATATCACGCGAGTCTAAGTGAAGACTTCTGATCAAAATTCCGACAGATTGGGAACGCCTGTCATCCAACAGCTTAGCCACCTGTGATAGAGAGACAGATACCCATAGTTTATTGAGCCGTTCAATATGACATAATAATATGACCAGCTCATTTGCACAATGAAGACTAGGAGACAAACACAAGGTTTCATGGGAGCTCCTTTGAAACCGACATACATAACCAACAACACCACGGGTGAGAAACAACATGACCGCCAGTCCTCTTAAATCGTACCGACTCACCCAAAACAGGATCTCCGGGGATCAAATGGGACCGTCGCACCAGAAAATTGGACTGACACACCTAAAACATGACTGCCCCACCAGAAAACAAGGACTGCCAGGGACTGAACATGACCGCCGGGGATTGAAACCGCAGTGACAAACAAGTTAAGATTTATTACCGGTAGGCCTACACAGATCATACAATGGAGCTATATACGTATGCATATGCAGGTCTCGTGCCCGGCCGATTACTCCAACGAAATCTTTTGTGCGCTACAGGACACTTCGCTTTGTAACACGTGGCGCTTTGAGTTTTAACCACAAACCAACCACGTTGCACGCTTTTGAGCTAAATAATTACAACTTTATCCACTGCGTAAGTTTTAGAACAAAATGAAAATCGTTTTCTCAAATTTGACATTTTAGTCAAAAAAAAACGGGCGTTCTGGTTCTCGAGTGAAGCATCATAACTAGCCTTTGTGCGGCAAAGCAGTATTAATATACAGCTTGGCGTCGATGTGGGTAAAACACTGAACATATAAAATCTTCACCGAATTAGTGTTATTAACGACACTCTTCCTTGAGTAAACTAAATTATTTATCGGCGCTCGCCGGGAAAAATTGTCGTTCTGTCGTTATTCTGCTGCTAAAATTGAGATGCGTTCTTTTAGGTCGGCTTACATTGACCAGTTCCTTAATTTTTTTCAATGTTCAGTCAGCTCTTCTTCTCTTCTACGAGGTTGCGTACTTGGCACATCAAATTATCTGAACTGGTTTCATTTCGTCATAAGTTTTTAGTAATACCAGCAAATTGAATTTCAGAACAAATCGTGCTGCTGCGAAGTTGAGTCATCATCTTCCGAAAGATGTCGCAAAATTTTAGGATATGTCGCGTGCTCATATCACGAGTGCAACAGTCTTTTGTGTTACATTAGGCAAACAAATGACGTTCATTAGATTGTTTTTCACTCAAGCGGCTGCAACCTGCAAGGTGAGTGTTGATTGACTCCTAGCTCTACATGTTGATATAAGTTTCACGACGAGGTGACGAGCAGAACTATACCCGGGCTGTGAGAAATTTCGGGGATGTAACTGAGCTCAATAACGCAGTGCTACCAAGCTTTATTTTGGCGAGTCTTTACACAGCTAGCTGACCGGTTACGTAATCATAAGCAGTATCATACAGAGACATTGATAACTACATATTGTCCGGCGGTCATGTTCAGTCCCCGGCGGTCCTGTTTTCTGGTGGGGCGGTCATGTTTTTAGGTGCGTCAGTCCCATTTTCTGGTGCGATGGTCCCGTTTGATCTCCGGAGGTCCTGTTTTGGGTGAGTCAGTCCGATTTAGAGGACCGGTGGTCATGTTGTTTCTCACCCGTGAACACTGCTAAAGCTAAACCGCTGAAAACAAGGAACAATTAAATGAAAAAAATACATACCGATAAGTTTGATATTCAATGTAAAGTCCAGTGGAAGAATGAAATAATTTTATGAAAGAAAAAACAAAAACAAAGTATTCGTTAATGCATTTAATTTACTCAACTGTCAGGTATAAGATTTCGAAAAAATGGTGAGATGACAAAGACGAGAAACAACCGAAATGAGATCTTGAACATGGTCAGTAAAAGATTCCTTCTTCGGAATACCTAAAGCAGTTTTGTTTTATGCATATTAAGTAGGTGAATAATGACTGATTAAAACTTCATCTCTTACAACCACATACTTCTTTGACTTTCTTCTTCTTCTTTTCAGTCTGAGGTTTCTTTTTTGTCACTACAGACCGAGAGAACATCTCATCGAATTCGTCAACACAAAACTCTGGTTCACTTATGGTCTCCCACAGTGACTTGACAGAAGTATTCTCATCTGACCTGGAAGGAATCATATGCTTGATGACAATGTTTTGCTTTTTAGTTTACAGTCACTGCTCTCTTATATGGCACTGACAAAAACAACAAATATATCACAGAGAAACTGGCATATCGTCAAATGAAAAATAAAAAATACAAACATGTGTCTAGAAGATACGCTGCACTACAGAATTTCACTTGTGTACTGGAATGTTAATTTAACCATTCCAGTCAAGATGTAAACTATATCACAGTGCGAAATTGAATCTACCAACACACAGACAGGTTTTTTTTCTGCTACAATTTGAGGACCATGCCTCGTGGGGGTATCTGGACTTGGTTCCCTTCGAGAGGCCTCTGTTGACAGTACATGCATGATGTACAGAACGCATGTTGTTTATCATGCACGTAATAAATGAAAACATCACAAACATCTGAGTACTACAACTTGAAAATGAAAAAACAGCATTACACATATCACACAGAGCGTGGAATGGAAAACAACTACGTTAATCCAAACAAAACAATGATCTGGCACGAAAGTGAAAATATCCGCACAAATTTAGCCTCGACGATTTAGTCAAAATTAGAGACAGACATGTCTGCATGGTTATCGTTTGTATACTCAGGGTGGCTAAAACATAAAGGGTAGTAACGCTATCTGCCAACACAGTCAAGCTTAGGCAGAGTTTGCTGCGCAAAATTGAAGAAGTTTTGAATTGGGAAATCACAAAAAGAACCCTAGACATTATAATCCAGTGGTGAAACCCAGGATCTCATAATGTACACAGCTGACCTCGTCCTAGCCTATATTGGGCTATGTTCTCAGTGATAATTACTGTGTGCAAATTAAGACTAGTATAGGCCAATGTGAGTTTTAAGGATATTCTGTACAGAAACGTGAAATTAATAAGCAAATGCACAAACTATACACAACACTGACCCTCTTAACTTTTGAAAACCGCTTTTGCCCACTTGTTTTTTTTTTCTTACCGGGAACGGGTTGATAACTTTTTATCTAAGCTTTGAACTTGAAGTACCAAAACAGTCGTAGATTTTGATCGCCAGCTAAACTTAATTAGTTAAGTTCATTGTGAGCCCATCCCTAAAATTACCACATTACAGGTACACTAAACATTTCACATGACGGTGTCATTAAAGTTTAATCTTTACCAGAACTCAAATCATAAAATATATACAAAAGTGCAAATACGATGATAACCAAACTGAAGATTTGGAATCTCTGGACAATTTCGGTGGCACTGACAATTATATAACTATTCTAGCTCTTTGTCAGTAATAAAAAATGAAAAGTGGGCACAACAGCTGTTTCTTGGTCAAAAATCTGGTCAAACGAGATTGAAAGAATATTAAAAAATGAATCCATGGGATATTGTTAATTCTGATCTGCATTTGTATATCCACCGAGTATATCAATATGCGCGGTAGTTTATCTTCAATCGTACCCAATGCTTGTAGTTTTTAGATTTTTAGTTCATTGACTTTTAAAAATCGAAAACCGTACTTGGTTGGGTTTTTTTCCAGCTGAATACCACCATGATGTTCGTTAATAACCAAAACTAGTCGTTAATGCATTTTGAAAATTCGCCATTATGTACAGTCAGAGATGTCTAATACAGTTTATGGTCGCATAATTATATTTAATTGGGTCTTGCTCGCATCGAGCAATGCAGTCATCACAACTGTGACTGATTCCGGCGCCGCGCTCTCTTTGATCCTGCGACGAGCCGCTCAGATGGACGAGCAGTGAAACTTCCTTGTATTCACGGTATGCGCAACTTCCCATAGGAAGGATGACCCCATTACAGTGTATTGGTCATCTAGGTTTGTCACGCGGTGCATCTTTTTAAGATATCACGAGATTTGTTTATAATTGATTTGATCCGCATTGTAACAGTAGTTAATAGCATTAATTTTCCACGTGATTTAAATTGCCCGTCATGATGGACGACTTATACCCAACCACCATAGTGTGAAATTCATCTTGCGCTGACTATGGGTCATTTTGTCTATTTCTGTTTGGCTTGTACCATACCTTACTGTTAGACTAAAATGCTGTTGGGGTGCTTTTGGGCAATGAAGCTCGGCTGCGGGAGTTTGGAATGCAAGTTGGCCAAAATCTCAACTCTTAATTCCAAATTTCAGGTCGCATATGCTACCTGCAGCTCCTTGAGTCAACCCATGTAATGTTGCGGATCATGACCAAGTTTCATCACTTGTAGATGGTGTTTTCAAATCTTTTTTACATAAACCAAACATGATGTAACAAGTACACTCTAACACTAGATTAAAAAATTATGAATCACAACTTTGGAACATTCTAAAAATAACAAAAAAAAAACAATGTGAGGAAACATAAATATCATACTCATTCGGACTTTCCGGGAGGGACAAGGGGGCAGATGGTGACAGCTGGATTCTCTTCCAAAACAGTGGCTTCATGGGTGACTTGGTCACTACAGGGGGTTTTCTTGGCCCTACGAAGAATATAATTGGTGTTGAAATGCAGACTGTGCACGATACTTCTTTCCCAAATATATTACCTTGGTGTGTTATAATGGATCACTTAGAAACATATTTTTGACCCACTTTAGTTAAAAACACTTTCTGTAATTCTTGAGGTACTCGGGCTACCTTGAATCTCGAAATGGTGTTATCAGCCAATCACGATTTCGCTCTTGCATGGCTTATTTAAACACTAGTTTTTCAGTCTTCAAAAGACTTACCAAAAAAAAAAAAGTCATGTTGTTTTAACAATATTTTCAAAGACAAACACGGCAAGTAATCAATGGAACTTGACAATTCATTGAAAAGCCAACTTCCAAATGAAATGTCAGAAAATCTTTCAACATATTCTTAGATGCCTGCTGTAAAAGCAGGAATTTAAAATCCTAAAATTTGTAGTACATGATTCTCTCAAAAGAGTAGCCCATGATCTAAATGCGTGCATAAGATACTAACCGTTCTTTGGCTTGCCTAGTAGCCCTCCAACGGGAATGCCTGGAGGGGGAGGGGGCAGGCCAGGAACTGGGGGAGGTCCAGGAGGAATGCTGCCAGGTACTGGAGATTGAAATGGAGGGCAACCCGGGGGAGGTGGAGGGGCAGGTGGGGCACCTTCCTGGGATGGTGGCGTAAACACATTATCAGGAGAGGGCATAGCTGGAGGAGAGACTGGTCTTAAGTTAACATCTTCAGAAATGCAATCAGTTGGTTCGAGAGATCCAATTTCTGTTGAAGCATCCACCCTTGAATTCAAAGATTGCATCCACTCCTTCAGCAGTGGAATGGGAATTGCATCTGTACCAACATCTTGTGTTGTCTGGAAGGGTTTTGCTGTACATTCGTGCAGTTTCAGTTCAAGTTCACGAATTCTGTTCTCCAGTGCTTTGATTTGGCCATGATAATCTCCCCTGAGCGCCAACAAAGAAAGGTCATGGTCATGCTAAAAATAGAATATACACTCTTGTCTCAAGAGTAAATGACTGGAAGTTCATAATGAAAAGGAAATGAATATAGTCCTTGATCCACATTCCTAATGAGCATGCCAAAAAACACAAAAAGTCAGAGTTCTGGATAAATGGAAGTAATTTTTATTGTGTGTTCGGGTGCATCCACCCTGTGAGATGAGTATACTGCGGATATCACTGATCGTCTAGTCAAGATACAGCCGTATCATTATCAGTTTGACAGCGATAGCACGGGGAGAAAGTTGGCAAACCAGTGTTTACATAGTCCAGCGCTCTCGTTGTCTGCATTCATCTCAAAGCTCACGTAATCTAGCAATTATGTTATAAATAGTGCACCTGAAGCTAACCGATATTTAAATATAATATTTGCAAATGAAGTTCAACAAATGTCGTGAAGAAGATGTGTTTTGTATGAAATACTATCACCAAAAAAACTTCAAACCAACGGTTAACTTTCAGAGACATTAGACTTAATTTCACTTCTTTTGTGGGACTGTAAGCTGTGACTCGCTTACAAAGTACTAATTTCCAAAACAAAACCAATAATCGTCAGTTAATGACACATTTCATGTACATTATTGCTAAAATATGAGCTGATAAGAGTTATAGGGCAAAAATTTAATTATTTCAAAATAGTGAAGCAAGACTGGAAGGCTAAATTCCTGATATTAGCATTTAAGTTGTATTTTATAAACCAGACCCAAGGACTGCAGTCAGCCATTATCAACCTTGGAAATAGATAATTTAGTAAGTTTATTGACAATACATTTGTTACCTTTTGATGTTTATCACTATCACTAATTGTGAATTCATATTGAAACAGTCAGTGCACGACCAAATGTAAACAGGATTTATTCAATACACAAGTCCATGATTTGGATATGCGGTTTTTGCAACAATGCGCACTCACTGTCAAGGTAGAGAACAAGTAAGGTAGAGTAAACAAATCAGTTTTTACATGGTACTCTATGAGGACACAACAACAGTTTGCTGATGCAGTTCACTGTATTTTGAACAGATTCAAGTCATTATGCGCATTGTTCAAGTTTGACTGCCTAGGTCTAGTCTACATATTTTTACCTTTAAATCTTCAACTTGTTGTTTGTGCTCTTTCTTCAGTGAGGACACAAGCGTTTGACAATCTTTAACAGAAAAAAAAACATTAACACTTCCAATTGGGATTTGTAATGGATGAGAAGTTTTCATTCCCTAGCCACAAGAATTTTAAACCTTACGCACAAGCTGATTGAGACCAGAGAAAATTTGTATGCTCTCTCTCTCCTGATGGTTGTCCATTAATTTGCAGGACGAGTCCACTCAAGATCATTTTTACACCAACATGACTGTAAAAAACTAGGAAAGAAATATTCGCTATGCCAAAAATAGTGAGTGAAGTGTTTTTTATTTACTTCGTCATCACTTAATAAAGCTAGATTTATCCGTGTTTAACTGAACATTAGGCAACTCTTACGCCAACAGGATTTGCAGACAAGTGGACGAGAAAGCATTCACTGTTCACCCTAGAGAATCCAGCAAATTCCTTGGCACATCAAAAGTGCCGCCACACAGACTTACCAGAGAACAAGTTACTCCTTGAACGAGTTGTCGCAAGGTTTGACTGCTGTGTGCAACTAGTGCCACTTACCCCACTTAATTGTGACAACTCACTCTAATCACTGTGGGGCCAAAACCTGGGGCAAGGCAGAATTAGCTGCTGCGGTTACATTAGACGGCTGTCATCTTTTGTGTGCAGTATTCGAATCAGCTGTTCATTGTCACACATAGAGCGACAACTCCTGTCTTACCCCAGTTACTAGACATGTGTTTGTAGACCCTCCCCTTAAAAAGAGGTATAGGCTTGATGGAGCTGCCACTAGTTGAAGTGAGCTAGCTTTTGGCTGAATGGGTATTGGATGAGATAATTGCAGTCGTAAACCAACGGTGCCTGTTTAGCGTATGAGTTTCAAAGTCAAAAAATGAACAATAAGTAAGGCAAACGACCAAAAAGACTGGTTTTAAAATCAAAAAGAAAATATTAACTGTCCTAGAATTTTTAAAATCAATGCATTATAAGGGAAATTAGAAAATATATTTTCTTCAGCAGAGCCACTAAAGGCCCAATCATACTAACGTCGAGTCGTCAACGTTTTGGGGAGTTGCCGTCAGTATGAACGGTTAACTCGGTCCTGGATTGAAGTTAAAAAGCGTCAGTTGATTTCGCAGGTAGATTTAACAGCGAAGCATAAATGCTGCGGGGCAATATGAATGGCCAACTTCGGTCCCATCAAAGTTATTGCCAGGGGCCACTGTTATCGTCAACAATTAAAGAGCAGTGTCGTCACTAACAGCTGTTTATATTTTGCTCAAATAATCACTAATCAAACTGGAAATAAATCTTATGTCAATTAGCACAATGTAAATGTTCCTAAATTGTCACATTATAAAATCTTAGCATGCACGTGATGCATCAGCGCCACCTTGTGATTACTTTGATGACAACAACCTCACCTACTGTTTACTTCAATGTCCGTTAACTACCAAAAAGCTGGTATGAACGATTCAGCTAACTTCGCAGTTTATGTCGACGCTTCGCTCAGACCGGAGTTAAGTCAGTACATGCATTTATTTGTGAATCAATTACAACGAGTTAGTCCCAGTCTAGGTTAAGCTCGGTTAGGCGTTTAGATAACAAAATCTCAAACCTTAGCATAGGAGTTGCCTCATGTTAAACCAAAAATTAAAGAAGGCCTTTCACTCTTATAAGATCAGTCTTAAAGATTTCCTTACTATGATACGAATCATTTTCTGTAAAATTATCAAGAACAATAAAAACTGACAACAGGTCAAGTAACGCACCACACAATCATCGATTTTATTGGGGTTGTCTTGAACCCTGAAATTCAAAAATGGCACGAGGAATTCATTGAAAAATAGGCCAGTCACATAACACAACAACGACCATTTTCCGAGAGCAGATCGCACATCATTTGTTGGATTTGGCTCTTCACTTAAGAACACGAAATATGTTTAACCAGACAGCTAAACAGTGGGCAAAATGCAACTCAAATGGTATACCTGTGAGAACATCGGTAGGAGAGAACGGCTCGTTTCCACTTGCATCATCGGAAGGGGGCCAGCTCATCAATGGAGAAACGTGGTCACAACGTGACCAGTGGTAGACTGCATCCAGCTGTTCAAATAAACATGCAAGTAAATCAAATGTTAAAATGTTAAAATAAAATATAACCATAGTTTGTAATAAAATAACAGGCCCGTAAACTGACAGGAGCTTGGACTTTCTTCAGTTATAACAGACAATTTTTTTTGTCAAATGAGTCTTAGGGCAGTAGGGGAACTTCCGAATTACCAAGAGAAATGGTTTTAGAAGGAGCCACGGAGACCGAAATGAACAAATTCGGCCTTATGGATCAATTTTGATTGGCAGTTACGCTTAGACTCAGTTATTCTCAAGTGTGTTAAGCTTTCAATAGAGATACGTCACAATCCAAGCAACTACTCTAAATTGGAGACAACTAATAAGGCGGTGGCCTAACTTTCCTTAAACTAATATATTTTTTCAAACTCACCGCAAAATTGAACAAAAGTAAAAAATACTTTTTTTCACACCATCCAATCATCTTAAAACAAGTACAACGTTAAATGCTGTAATGCACCCATGGTTGCACCACAAACAGTATGTTGTGGCATTAATTAGTATTATAAAAATGGCCCTTAGATAGTGCTGAATACGTCAAATCAGCCAAAAAGTTTGATGGTGTCATAGTTGCTAAACTTCATGAATATCTTCCATTAAGAATGCCAAAGTTACAGACTGAGAGGTAAATGCAAACAAAAAAAATTGCCATTAGAAAGCACAGGGGTTGTTGGATGCGCCCATACACTGTTCAATTAATTACAATACACTTGCCAAATTTCCAAATTTCTTGCAAGAGGTTTAGTAGATACAGCTGCATAATGCTAGGCACCACAGTTGTTGGACCAGTCTGAAAATCTACACCAGTAGTGCTCTTGTCATTCAGACATCTTGAAAAACTTGTGCAATTTGACCATGATTGTACTCATCCAGATTAATTTCCAAGGCCCTTCAATTCAAAAATCAAGGGGTGGGTGATTAGAATTGAACACATGAGAGCTTTTTCCCATTCATACATGTTACCAGACTATGCCAGTTCTGAACGTCTGATAACCTATGGTTCCTTTGTTAACTGCTGAGTGCTTCTTTCGTCTGGTATGACAACATGCAGGCCAATACGACCCTCCCACATTACACGGCGGCAGAACTCTCCTTTGTCCCAGAGATAAGAGAGCGTGTGACCTCGAATGGCAAGGTGCCTCACTAACAGAGGTTGTTGGTCAAAGGCAAGCATGTTGCAAATGTTTTAGGAGCTAAACTTACTACGAGATGGAAAGCACCTTTAAGGACTGAGAATCTCAATCGTTGACACTGTGGTGAATTTTAAGCTAAGCATTGGGCATTTAAAAGTCAAAATTTGGGAATTTCAGAGGTGGGCATTAAGGCGAACATAGGCGAGTATATAAGGGGACGCCTGCTTGCAATTTTTTGTCTACTGTAATGTCCTAATCAAAAAAGGTTTGATGAATATTTTCATTGACCTTTTCTGCTAGTACAACAGATCTGTAGAAAATGTGGAATTCACAATAGTAATTACAATTTATTTTAATTACAACAGTGACTTGAATATAACACAGGTAATATTATTACTGACTTTAGTTACTGTTCTTACTGCCATGTCCATCAGATATTGTACAATTTGAAACCTGACATGAGACCAGACTGCTGTCAAAATCTAGGAAGTAAAGTGCAGATGGAATGCCATGTTGTGGTTGTGAATACCATATCCTAGTATCCAAACCAAATGGGAGGCAAAAATAGACTGTTACCTTAAACATAGAACTGTCAGTTCTGTCTGGTTGTAGTACTCCCCCTGACCGCAGGTGTGAGCATATCTGTGCAGCAACTATTCTCAGGTCATCTTCACTTAAAAGGCCATGAAGACGGTGTTGATCGCCAAAGGCTGAGCAAAGCCAAGAAACTAAAGATTCACCTGCCAACAACACATTTGTAGTTGAAAAGCAAATATTAATTTAATAATTCAAAATTTTGATATCCTTGAAGGTATATCTACTAAAGAGACAAGCAGGTCCTCTGAGCTATGTACTCAGTAGACCCAAGATGTAAGCGTAGTACATAATCCTCGCCTAATAGAAACAGTTAATTTTACCATAATTTATGAATTCTATCCCACAATCCAACATTCCAACCTCATCAACCAATCACATCAGTGGCTGTCATTTTGCAAGGTACTCTAGTACTAAAGATCCAGAGTATACTGACAAAACATTTGCCTTTCACTTGCGTCATTTTGTGTGATCTCACTTTTCTCACAAGAAACTTCTTCCAAGATATGTTCCCCAGTTCAAACTCTTAAAGCCACTATCTTCACAAAAGTAGCTTCAGAAAAACGTTTGGCTCAAGAATGGAGTCTGAAGCTCCAGTGTTCACTGCCACCAATGAGTGTTCATGTCAAAGCAAAACGAAACAATTTACTTCAGGACCTGCATGAGTCAACAATCGTTTACAAAAGAGCAATGCAAAGCAATTAAATGCACTCACGACTGCACACAGGGTTATTCTTCTAAGCAGGGGTGTTTATTAGTAACATACAAAATACAATTAGTTTTATTTGTCCTCTATGATACCCAAGCTGAAAATCAGCAAATGCAAGGAAATTGAAAATTAACACTTGTCTAGGAGACGCTACGATAGAACAGTGTGAAAATTAACACTAGGGGACGCTAGGATACAACAGTGTGAAAATCAACACTAGGAGACCCTACGATAGAACAGTGTAAAAATCAATGTCCACCATAGTCTTCTGAATAAGAACACATCTATCTAGGATGATTCTTCAAGCCCTGTGCGAATGAGAAGGCAGACGTTCACCAACAAGCACTAAGATAACAACTAGAACAACACAAAACATTGTTAAGCGCCTACAAAGCACAGCAAACGGTACGTTTCTAGGGATGCTTTACGTAAGACTAATACAAGGGAGACAGCAATTTGAAAACACTAAGTAGCCACAATAGTCAAAATTGTCAAAAAGTCTTGGTACCTCACCTTTTAAACTAAAACAAAATCAAAGAGCAAAATAAAGTTTTCAACATTAACAACAAATAAATAAAACATGCTCAAAAGGGGTACAGTACAGCCACAAAACGACATAACGGCCAAAGCACAAGTCAGTTACATTAACAATTTAATGAGGGCAGACTTTAATTTAATTTAATTTCTTTAACAATTATTTCAGCTTTAAGGTTATTCCAAACCTTATTCAGTTAGCTCCATTCTTTTTTATTTCTATTATTTATTAATGTAATATTTACAATGAGGGTAGCCCCATCAGTTCACACAGCTTTCCATGGAGGCCCTCTGACTCGTATATTATAAAAACTAGGCTTTTTCAATTGATAAATGTACATACATTTTCTGAAAGAAAACGATCAGGGAGAACAAAAATATATTTAGTATTAATGTGGGCTGCAGTCTACATATCTCAGATTGGGGCTTCAACATTACTATGGACTGCCCAATGTACTCTAGTCAGTTGAGCACTGCCAAGTGGATGGTGAAGATTACACCATGAAAAACTGTTAGTGATAATGTATTACCTGTAAAATTTCTGCTGTTTTTGAAATCCAGCTTCTCAGGAACATCTTTCAAGTTCAAAATCGCATCTTCCAACTTGAGTCCATCTGCAGAACATTGCCACAACGTTGACGTGCCCTTGGATTCCTTCAAGGAGTGGTTACCCTGATCAGATGAAGCACTTGATAAAAGAGACGGAACGTTTGATGCCGAAATACCGGGTCCTTCCTCAAAGAAACGCACCTCCTCTACCTTAACCTCCGTTACAGAATTTTCACTCAATTGTATATTGCCATTTTTCGCAGAGATATCAAGGGTCTGTTGCCTTTCCAATACAGACTTGTCAGAATTGACATAACTGCACTCACTTGGGTCTGCCTCCACAATACCTTCCCGCTCAGCATTGTTTTTTTCAACCCAATTCAAATACTGTACAATGTAATCCTTCTCAGGCAAGACATTACCCTCTTCATCACATCTGTGAGTCATCTCATTTCCTTCGGGTGCAAATTCATAAGACTTGTGGAACTCTTTTATCGTCCTCTTCAAATCTTCGTTGTCACTGTCATGCACTGGATTTACAAAAACATCAAAACTCTCATCAGAGTTCTGAGACCTTGTAAAGCTACGTCGGTAACTTTCAGAGACATCAGAGAATTTTTCAGTCGGTGCAAATTGTTGATACTCCCTACCTGTGGTTTCCAATTCAGGGGCTAATAAGCTATCCTCCAAGGCATCGTCTTCTCTCGAAAGTGAAGGACTATGTGAGAGCACAGAGAATGAAGTGACTACGCCTTTCTGTTCTTCCGTAACTTTATCCACGATCTCTTCAAACACGGTTTCCTGCGAGTGAGATCCCGCATGTGGTTGTTGATAAGACAAGAGACCAGTCTGAACTTCACACACAGTCTTTTCAGTGAGCCTATTATCTTCCTTTGTTGAGAGCTGATTAGAACTATCAGGAGAACCAAGAGGGAAATGATTATTTATACCACAATCCAATTCACTATGCATATTTTCCTGGTGCCTGGCATCACAAAATATTTTGTCTTTCTCACAGCTGTTATACTGTTCATTGGCAGTTGTTCTGCACCCAAAAAACTGAGATTGCTGATTATAGTTACCACTGTCATTTCCCTGCACCATTTCGGTTGTGGTTCCGCAGTTTTCTGCAGCGGAAACCAGAGCGATGCAAAGTCCTCCTCTTTTGGTGTCTATAGATTTTATCCAAGCCTGAGTCGCCATGTCGAGATCAGTGACTGAGTCACTACTATTACCCTTATCACCTGATGAGTTATGACCCCCATTGCAATATTGCTGTAAACCATGTGAATCATTCAATGACAGACAAACTCCATTATCTGCCTTGTTATCAACACTAACATCTGTTTTACTATGAGTGCCTCTAGATGGCAATTCAGTATCATCAGAGGCCAACAGCCCAGTGTTTTTGTTGCTACATGGTGCCACTGGTTTATCATCCAGATCAGTCTCATTGCTGTCATAACAGGTGTCTGTTCTAATGCTCAACTGAAGTTCATCAACAGTTTTAAAATCTTTAGTCAGTTCCAATTCACAATCACTTAACACGTCAGCCATGCCAACAAAGCTCTCCCTTTCCTCACAGGTTTCATCACCAGACCCCAACCTCCAGTTCTCAGGATCATCAAAATTTTCATAATTCTCACACGAGTCTCTGCAGGGCTCAAATTTTTTGTACGTTTGTTTCTCATTGCCCCTTGACTTTCCACCAGATTCATGACCCCCATCTTGGACTACAGTCTTTGTATGCTTCACTAATCCCTTAGTCTCCTTTTTGTTTGCCGATCCATGTGTGCCGTGTCTCTGTCCCATGCTGAATGGTAGATTATCCTCATACAACTCGATTAGAAATCCATCTAGAAATAGTTACAAGCAGATTATGACAAAAGCTCTTTAAGTTGATGGCACAATTAGCGTGAACAAAAGCCAAACTCAACAAAAAACGTTTTTAAGTTAATTTTAGTAACTTGTTATAACTTGTAAAACATTATTAGGTAAGAATTCAAGCATTATCTTTGCAATGTTGTGTAAGTTTTAAGGCATTACAATTATCTCTTGTAAGGTTTAACTTCCCAATGCAGATATCGATCAATTAATCATTGGTGCAGTTTTTTGTCCTTCAACAGGACTCACACGCCAATTATCTACTACCATGAATGAATTGAACACATCTGTGCTGATTGAAGTACTGGTCAACAAAACAAATTAAATTACATCCTTTTAGGCAAAATTTTACTATATTTCTTCTGGGAAAATCATCCTTGGAAATTAATTTCAGAAGCCATATTGCACTTTATTTCAACCAGTGTTATAGTAGTAGGGAGGTAATTGCTCCACATAAAAGGAACTTTGATTACTTCTCGTGATCAGGAAAATTAATAAAGCCAACATTCTTATACAATTCTATTGAATAAGTACAAGGTGACATGAAAGGAGCAGATTCCTAGAATTTTGGTAACTGTTTACCCTCAGTCTTAGCATCTCTTAGGACCAGAGGCCTCGCTCACTGCATCTTTAAGCCGAAAGCTGAGATGGCAATATTTTTGAAGGGGGAAATGCTCCCGGTTGCCACTACTGACCAGCCCCCGGACATCACCAAGTGCACCAAATGGCACTTCCTCAAATAGTCAAAAATAATGTCCGGGCCATTTTGAAGTGTTGCCTCACACAACACTACTTAGAAAAGATCACCCGCCAGTTTTGCTTTTTCTTAGAACTGAACTAGCCCTAGAGAATATTTCAAGAGTGTGTGGTACAGTAATGGACCCAACAATTCCCCAAATGACTCTTACATCATAGACTTTGAACACTATTATAATAAATCCAGATTTCGTTCTCCACATCGAGTTTTAAACACAGCAAAGGCATGATTGTGAAGTGAGGAATTTTGCAGTTAATTGAAAACCTTCTGAATTCGAGGGCTTGTGTGAGATAAAGGTGGACAATTCCATGACAATTGTAACATTTCTGGTTTCACCTGCTGGAAAGACCAATCTCTCTGTTTACAGTAAAACATTTTAATTTCTTAAAATTTTCAATTTTCTTATAACGTGGTCCTAACTGTGGGGGTCAGATAACCTTAAAAATGACTCCGGTTTTTACACGAGTTGCTAATTCTTGTAATGAATATTCAAATTATGGGAATATCACTACTATTAATTTTGCGCAAGCCTAAACTGTCCAAAAGTATCATTTGCCCTCCCACACATCATCAACCTCTTGGGGTAAAAGGTCAATTCCTGGGTATTATGGTCACGTGTCCATCACAATTTTTTTTTAATTTTCCAATGAAAATTGAAATAATTTTAGATTCTGTCTGAACTTCTTAATAAAATTAAATACTATTAACCAAATTTTCAAATCTCAAGGATTATACCTAACGTCATAAATCGAGTGATAGACGTACCTTAAATTTGTAGGTCCATCACATCAGAGATACAATCTTTCAACTACTGGGTAATGTGCCCAGTTGTATTTATTTTACTCTGCAGTAATGTAGAAGATTAAATTTCTGTTCAGTGTAAGATTCTACAAGAACAATGCAGAGCACTGATATGCACCCACTATATGCATCATCGCAGAATACAAGGGATTCACAACTACATTGAACATTCCCATAAAAAGGAGTAATGCTAGTTATTACTAAAAATAGCCTCTAGGACAGCTATTGGATTTTGGATGTCAACCAACTCGAAACCACTACCAGTTTGACCCTTTCGTTGTTTCATAATATGACCACCAGGTGGGGTAGGAATTGAATGTTGGAGGTCAACCAAATTTGTAATCAGGCAGCCAACTAACTACACCTCACTAGCAGTGTCTTGGTAGGACACCTATTAGATGTTGGATGTCAACCAACTAACTCCAGCTAATTAGCTGTCTCTCTCTTTTATCGCTTGACCACAGGTAGGACAGCTATTGGATGTTGGCTGTCAACCAACTAATTCCAACGTACTAACTGGCTGTCCCTTTGATCATTTGATCACCAGGTGGGGCAGCTATTGAATGTTGGATGTCAACCAACTAACTATACCTCACTTCGCTGTGTCTCCCTTTGGATAGTTTTACCATTTGACGACCAGATAGGATAGCTATTGGATGTCAACCCACTAACTCCAGCTTAGTAGCTGTCTTTCTCTTTGATCATTTGAACAACAGATGGGGCAATTATTGGATGTTGGATTAGTCAACCCTGAACTAACTCCAACTAAGTAGTTCTCTCTCCCTAAGTGCGGCAGCTATTGGATGTCACAAACTAGCTCCAACTCACTACCTGTCTGTCCCTTTGATCTTTTAACCACCAGATGGGGCAGCTATTGGATGTTGATTATTATCGTAGTTGGCAAACCAACCAAGTCACTCTATGACCATCTGAAGTTTGTCCATCATATGGATCAGCTAATGGTTGTTAGACTGCAACCAACTAATACGCAGCCTGTGCCTGATCACTGTGCTTTTCACCTCCAGACAGAACAATCAATTTACTAGTTGTTTAACTACTTCTGCACATGGTGGAAAACCATCACTTTACAATCATGCCAGTGTCCATTCCTTATTTGGTTTTACCACCAGGTGGTGTGCTTTGCAACTGGCTGGTTGTCATCCAAGTAAAATGACGTCCACGTAACATTCTGACCTCACATTTTATGGAGTAAGTGACTGAATATATTTGAGAAACCCATGAATAAATTATGCTTTCTATACTTGAAGCCAATCGGTCTCAAGGCGACCGTGTAAGTGCCAATGTCAATCATATTTTACTTGAGGGTTGCGTGAATGGAATATAGTATTGCAAAAAGGATTCGATTGCATGCCATGAGAATTCAATATATTGATTGCTTTTGTTGACGGAATTTGTAGAACGTGAAGTCTGAAGGTTGCACCCCAATATATGCCACTGCAACTGCAGTAAGCTGGTAAGTAGACCAGCCTAATTGACTTGCAGAGTTTTAAAAAGGCCAAATGAATATAGCCATAAATACTGGTTCAGTTTTGGGTACAATGTTTTGTGATGGTCAATAGTGTTCAAATTCAAGTAGTTTTGGTACAAGCAGCGACTGCAGGCGGCGCTAAAGTTCCATGACAACTCACTCATCCGGTCGGGGACCCATGCAGCTAAATGACCACCCAGTATAATGAAATTTTGTCTCTAAACCTGAACAATTCATCTTGTCTGAATTACTATACACAGCGATAGTCTTTCTTTAATACACCAAAAAAGATGGCGGCTGACACCAATTTATCACCAAACAAGAACATACTTCTCACAGCTGGAGAGGGAAATTAGCTGAACTCAGTCGTGCTTTCAAATTTCTAGAAATTCAGTAATTGTAAACAACTCTACTTTGAAAATTTAAGTATCTATAACAGTTTTACGTTCTTGTTTGATATTTTATTGGTGTAAAACATTAAAGACAGGTCATTACCTATGTTGATTTGTGCCAAGATTGAACTACATGATACTCTGGTTCCTTTCTGCTGTGTCAAGTGTTACTGTCAGACCAAAATAACAGACTTATTTCCAATAAATGACCAAAAAGAATGAGCTAAACAAAACAACACTGAAAATGCCATACGCCGAGAGACTAGACTGAATATTGTTCTAATAACATCAGTAAGAGTGGTCACCCTGTGAAAAAACACCTCATCATGAAGAAATTCTCTCGTTTATTTTTTTATGTTAGTAGCTCAGACATATTTTGAAACAACAGTAAGACTGTACATTTTGTGGCAAGTGACAATTGTTAGCAGATTGAGAAATCAAGTTTCACCAGCTCAATCATAAAAATGCACTCACCATGCAGATATATCTTTTGTTCCAGTTGTTTGTCAAATCTGTTTCAAAACATGGAAGCAAAGATATGCAATGCCCTGCATGCCCTACGATTATAGTGCAATATCCTCAAGACCTCATTTAAAATCCAGGTTATTGCCATTGAACTTATAGCTTATTCACTCTACCCATGTGGAATTACCAGCATACGAAAGTTTAATGAATTCAAACACAGGTGAATGTGAACATCATGCTCTAGACCAATCAGTACAACGAGAGGGGATCTAATCTTATCCTCTGACGTTGTTAACATACCAGTAATTTTTTCAAAACCAGCAATGAGCATTTAATGACAAATAACAGCACTGACGGGTGAACTAGTAGACATCCTTCATGGAAATACCGAGCCATCATAGCGGCTGCTAGGGTTTTCCGACACATTTAGACAGTACTTTCAATTGCCAGGCAAACTATCATTTATTGGAAATGATTGGCTTAACTACCTCAGAAATCCTGCGGTTTCCATTACTTTTCAACCTCACAGCAAAACAGTCTCTGTTCACAAACAGGCCAGATATTATTTAATTAAAAAAGTTACTTCTATTATAACAAAAACGGATACAACTTACAAGACATTGAATAAATTCCTTTTCTAGTGATAGCAAAAGTGTCAAAGTTCAAGAATGTCCAGGAAAGACATAGATGAAGACCATACGAGTACATTTGGGAGTATTTTAAAAAGAGATAATTTTCATTAAGCCTGCATTTTAGCAGAGCACTACCTGTTGTAGGATCACACCATTCAATGGCATTACGTAACGTTATACAGTACTAAGGTCGAGTAAGGTCACATACTAGCCGGGGAGAATCAATTCACATGCTTACTGTTCACTTACAAGGCCAATGTTTTACATTGATTTTTCAATGCCTTGGAAACCTAAGGAAATTGTGTCCCTTGTACTTTTGTTCATTTCAAAAACATCGAATGAAGCAAGAGTAACTTTTTATGAGGCATGAGGGTATGCTATCGCCTGGCCTGCTGAGTGCTGGCGCTGCATACCGGAAGCTTTTCGGCCACACTGCATGATTAAACCAACAAAGTCATTTTGCTATAAGTAGTTTACCTTTCATGCATAGAAAAATACCTTAGAAGGCAGCTATTGTCTTCAGCTCGAACAAATACTTCCGCAATCAACCTCTTCTTTACGAACAATGCTTCATTACCCGCATCGGCTACTGCCCATTTTTCCACAGCTCGCGCCGCAGGGCATGTCAACATGACCTCAATTTCTTAATCAGGCCGAAGGTCACAGACGGCGATCCTAGCGGTAACCTTTGAAAACTAAAGTCCCCGCCCACTTCGCGCAACCGAGTACCAGTCTACCAGTCGTACACTTCGAAGTTTTCGCTAAAAAGACTTTGAATAGTTCGGTAGCAGCCCTTTATTAACGCGCACTTGATGAAAACACGACTGCGTTTTGTGTTGCATAGCTTGATATACACTAGCTCTCTCATACTCTCATCAAAATTTCCGATCTTCCGTTGGGCAGTGCTCACTTGGAGAACAGACAGCGGCGTTACATTGGACACATGCGCTCTCCAAGGAGTGTAGTACTACACTCCTTGAGCTCTCTCTCCCGACGGTTGGCCACGCAAGGTTCGTCCATTCAAGGCCATTTTTACATGAACGTGACTGGCCGANTGCATGATTAAACCAACAAAGTCATTTTGCTATAAGTAGTTTACCTTTCATGCATAGAGAAAAACCTTAGAAGGCAGCTATTCTCTTCAGCTCGAACAAATACTCCCGCAATCAACCTCTTCTTTACGAACAATGCTTCATTACCCGCATCGGCTACTGCCCATTTTTCCACAGCTCGCGCCGCAGGGCATGTCAACATGACCTCAATTTCTTAATCAGGCCGAAGGTCACAGACGGCGGTCCTAGCGGTAACCTTTGAAAACTAAAGTCCCCGCCCACTTCGCGCAACCGAGTACCAGTCTACCAGTCGTACACTTCGAAGTTTTCGCTAAAAAGACTTTGAATAGTTCGGTAGCAGCCCTTTATTAACGCGCACTTGATGAAAACACGACTGCGTTTTGTGTTGCATAGCTTGATATACACTAGCTCTCTCATACTCTCATCAAAATTTCCGATCTTATGTTGGGCAGTGCTCATTTGGAGAACTGACAGCGGCGTTACATTGGACACATGCGCTCTCCAAGGAGTGTAGTACTACACTCCTTGAGCTCTCTCTCCCGACGGTTGGCCACGCAAGGTTCGTCCATTCAAGGCCATTTTTACATGAACGTGACTAGCCGAAAACAACTAGGAAAGAAACAGTTGACAACCACTATTTGATATTTAGACAAAAGCAACACGGAGCGTTATGCGTGCACTGACGCCGGTGTCATCTTGATAGCGTAAACTAAAAGGGATGATCACTACACTATGCTGAACTTTTTGTTTCTTTTTTTGTTAATATGTTAATCCTTTAATTCAGTATGACTTTATTTTGTATTTCCTTTGTGTTATTGCTCATTATTACATTGTTAGTTAAATAATTCATCGCTATGTAGGCCCATACTTATAGCCTAGCCTACATATAAGCCTGGAAATAACGATTCGTTTTCTTGGCTAACTCTCTGCAATATCGTATTGTTTTATGGTTGCGTTGCAGAAAAAAATGAAACATGCTAGTAAACTTAAAATAATCTCTAAGAGGTCCTCATTAGGAACATACTTGCCAACACCGTAAAAAATCAAAACTGTTATCATGGTCATAGAAATGCACTTGCAAATTTTCACAAATATTCTGCCGGGAGAAAGAGTTGCGGATGCGAAAAAAATTATACTGCCGCTAGGAGGTGCCACAGTAGTCAAAACTGTCCAATTATCGTCAGCCATGCTGTTCCCACAATAGAACAAATGTACCAATTTTCGTAACGATTCTGGTTTATCGATAGACAGATGGACACCAAAAACAGAAACAAAAAAAAACAAAAAACGGCCACCAGGAGGCGCACACTACGTGAAATCAATCTGAAAACGAAAAGATGTTATCATCTCAGTATTAAAGTCTATTTGCTGATTATAAAAAAAACTATCAAGGAACTTCAAAGATGCAGAGGAAAACGAAAAAATAAAATTAGCACTAGGCTAGGGAGCACAGTTGTAGTTGGATACGTTAGAAAGTCGTCGTCACCAATTACTCATCTCACATTCAATTGTCAAATATAACAAAGATCCTACAGAGAGTTCAGTTTCGGAGACACAAACAACTGCCTTTAAGAAAAACCACTGTAGTCAGGGCCCTCCGAAAATAATCGTCGGCCGTTGTCCTTTTCACCGTAGGAACATATACGTGTAATTTTCATAATCATCCTTTCAGTGGTTTGTCATACAAAGAGAGGATTTTGGCAAAAAAACAGACTCGAAAACAATGAAAATTACCTCTTGGTGGCGCAAAATACGTCGCATCACTTGAAAAACTAGAAGGTGGCGTCATGTTCTCAACAGATACCAAATTTAGTAATGAGCCGAAATTCGTGAAAATCAGTTTAGGAAGTCTGAAAAAATTGCCACTAGCTGGGGGCGCACCCAAAAATTTGCACAAGCTGCGTCCAATCCATGAAAAGAGCCTGTCTGCAAAATTCCATGAACATGCATGAAAGGGTTTTGGCGATAAAGCAGCTGACGCCATTCAGAAGTCGGACGGACGGACGGACGAACGGACGGACAGACGGACGGACGACATCGGCGCACACTTCGAAAATCTCCCTTTGGTCTTTTAGTTTTATTTGATAACTTGATAGGAGACGCCAAATATCTAAATTTTCATGTAATGCTCTCTCTACAACTACGTTACTCGGCTTGAATGTCCGGTTGAGACGTTTTGGTGTTTTGAAACGACTATATAGTTACGATATAACTCGCACAACGGCCCTCACCATCTGTGTTGGTCTCTAATAAATATATAATAAATTGTATCTTAATGTGTAAGAATGTGCCATCGTTGTTCTCGTAGGCCGGCAAGCGCCTGATCGGCTCAGTATCAACATAAGACTAAGTGAAGGTTCAGTGCTTTTGTAAGAGATGCGGCTAACAACTCCTGAAAGATAACGGTTTCGAATAGAAGCTGCCACTGAACAGACACAATTAGAATAAACGTTGAAGTACATACACCTGGAAAACTTGCCAGGCAGACCTAATAATTAGTTACAATCCACTGTTGTAATGAATCGTCCGAATGTGAACTCATTAGGCCTAGCTTTAATGTTTTCGACAATTGCCACTTGCGCAAAGACAAAGCAAGACCGCGTATGCGTAAACCATGGAGCAGTATCCGAGAAAACTTCACTCAGTGTTTCACTCAAGGTGGCACTCACTGAATATTTTTTTCGAGCCACACGGTCGTGTTCTTGTAGAAAAGAAGTAAACTGCTTTCCGGCCCTACTAAATGAGAAAAAATGCTACCCAAATAATCATTGTTGGTAAAAAATTGCACTGCACTAAAGCATCACAAAATAAGGGAGTGACAGCGCGGGCACGAAAAATTTTGTTTAACCATGCGTGGAATCGGCTAGGGACACGAATTTTTTGTTTCCCTAGTTAGCTCCACTGGACCGATAGTCTAGACAACGGCGTATTTCATGTCCCTACTAAGTCTTTGAACTGGTTACTAGGAGACGAAAATTTTTCGCCGTTGTATTAGTTGGTCCGATTCTGGTGACGTATCGTGACGTAACCGATATTACGCCTTTTATCTCGAAAATGTTCATTCGCCAGAGGCGGAAGGGGTTGGCTTTTGCAAACGTCAAGTTGCCCGGCACTGCAGCAGATTGCGACCGGCCCACTGAGTCGGCTGCCGGTGTCGGTGTGCCCTTGCCATGCGCGCACTCAGCCTCTAGTTTGGGGGGACTCGAATTTCTGACCAAGTGGACCTTTTGCTAACAAAAAAGTTGAAAGACTAAAAAAAAAAAGAAAAACGGGATACCATCTGGCACTAGAACTGTGCGTCTACGCCTTTTTAGTGGACTTGGCGTTTCCAAGGACTTTTTGTTTCTCTGAGGCGGATTTTTTTGCCCGCCACTTAGCCAAATATGGGGGGGG
>NMRA01000001.1:4103604-4141629 GCA_002633005.1 Phoronis australis
TCGATACTCACTGCCCAAGAATGTGTCGTGGGAACTGTCTTTTTCACAGACCCTCTATATTTGCTTCACGCAATATCAATGGCATGAGAGAATGTGAACCCTGAGAACCACGTTACTAACGTAATCGTTCAACTCAAGACTTTTTAAAGTTTTGAGTTGAGAGTGCGCTCCGGTCACACTGCTATTGCCGTCGCGCACAGTTTCACTTGAGCGCACTGGAGGTGGAGGTTTCACTATGTTTTCAATGAGAATGACACGTGTTAATATCTTAACAATTTTTGCATGGTTTCTTTTAATCGCTCCATCAAATTCCAAAGAAAAGGTGCTGCCGATTGTGCTCACGGAATCGACGTGGTCGGAAATGACAACAGGAGAGTGGATGGTGGAATTGTAAGTAACTGGTCACTGAGTCAAGCCCGCAGCCGCAGGGCACTGCCACTGACACTGGTCAGATATAGCGGTCCCTGAACCAGTTTCATCTACTAAGTAACAGACTCGTTATTCAGTGATTGCCTGCTTATCTAAATCAACTACCGCTATACCCAACCAGTGTCTACCGTCAGTATTGTTGTAGTGCTGAAAAATCTTGCTGACCCCGAGACTTGAACCAGGGTCGCATGAGAGCTGAGCGATTTAGAGAGACTTTATATGGCAGCACGTCACTCTCGCAAGTCATGTGTGACAACACTCCTCTCCCATGTATGGATCAAACCTGTCCCCTGGCTTAGGTCGGCCACGTCTCTGGCCTGGGTTGGGTTTTCTGACTGCCGGCAGCATGGAATGCTGTCATCCTGTCTGGTCGACAAAGGTTCTTTCGTTGATTGGCGCCATGGCATTGTTGAACCGGGATTTCTCCGTGTGAGAACCAAGCATCCAAATGGTTCAGCGAAGAGGGAATTGCAGCTTTAAAGATGCATTTGCATGGTCCTAACGATGCTATTGTATAGCAGGTACTAAACAACAATGCCATTTTAACATAATCTACTCTAAAAAGTGCAGTTGTATTAATTGACAACTTGTAAATCAATGTAAATGTGAAAACAAAAATTCTGCAAATAGGTGTCCTTTGCACTAATGACATACAAATATACCATATTGCACGAAAATACATCAAGAAACTGGGTAAATATAGAGGCATACATAAAGGAAACCTAAATTGCCATTAAGCAGTGCTGTAGTGGCACGTAGGCACAGGTAGGTGCAACCAACCACCTTTTTGCATTTGAACGTAGTGCCTACGCACCATAAGTTACGTTCAGTGCTTAAGGTGATACGGTGGGCTTTGGGCGCCTACTTACCTTTAATTTTACCCCTGCAGCACTGCCATTAAAGGGCACCATAGGAGATCTTCCAATCAACAATCAGTGTCAGTTGTGCTCATCTCAATGGCAACATTTCTGTACAGATTACATAGGTACGCCAGGAAGTAGGAAAATGTGGCTGTCTCCATAACTGAAACTTATTTGTGAAATTTGATGAAAATCAGTCAAAAAACTTGCTAGATAAAGAGACTAACATGAATAAGTAAAGTTGCCACTAGGGGCCCAGTGGTAGTCAAATGCATCCCGAAACTTTCTTGTGTCATCTCATTTGTAAAATTTCACATTCACTAAGGATTTGGAGATGAAGCAGCAGATGCCAGACAAAAAGACCGGGATGACAGCATATTGGGTCTTCACACGCATGCTTGCAAACAGTCATACAGAACAGGGCAAAAGTAATCAGACAATATAAATCTTTGCCCCACTTGATGGCTAGTCCTGTTAATGCAAAAATGACTGGTAATAGCTATTACCACAGCTAATTACAGAATGTCTTAGCCACCATACTAACTTTCCTGTTTCCCTTCATTTTCAGTCACAAAGGAAGACCACTTTGACCATGAATTCTTCTTTTGCCCCAGCTGTCATGGCAAGGAATTCCGGGTCGTTTTTTAGGATACGTTTGGCTTGTACTGTATATTACTGTATACAAATAACCCGGAAATGACAGTTAAAGGAACACTCTTGGCGTGAGAAAAAATTTCACAGAAAATATCATGGAATCAAACTAACTAGTAGCATTACTTCATAGCAATAGACACACCATAAGATGCACAACAAGAATACAGTAACACTGATGATTATGATCTACATGGATACTGCTCAAGATATTCAAACAGCTGTTCTATGATTGTGTCCTGCAGTTCTCGTTTGTTGAGAACACCTCAGTGGATCGCTTTTTGACCAGTTTTCATGCCTTCGTTGAACGCATCACTCAAAAACATCTTTACGCTTTCAGTCATTATTTCAGACCTTTATGCTGATTTCAGAGCCCATCCCATTGTGCTGTATGACTCTCCTGCAGTTTGGAAACTAGCTGCCTGCATTTTTACACCTGCAAATGTAAAACTCAATAATATAGTATATGTTATCTAGTCCATTGGCAGGCTACCAGAGCAACAATTGTCAAACACTCGTAAACACCACTCACATACCTAATTGTAAGCTAATCCCTGTTCACACAAATCAAACACAGTTTTTGCAACCAATATTCAGGTCAAAAACTGACGTGACTAAGAATCATGTGCATGACTCGTGGAAGAGTGTGTGAGTAGTGTTTAAAGATAACAAAGCTGGATGCAGTTCACCAGGAGCCATGCTTTTTGGATGGGTAGCCATGTTTTGTGAATTCACAAAATGAGCTTACAAAATTCAAATGTTGTGGTTATAAGTGAGAGAATTGTGCTGTTTGAGTGGTCTGATTGATACAATAATCCATGTCAAAAAAATCCAGCCTAAATTTGTGGGAACGTCCAACTCAAGCTATAGCTGCATAGGCTGTTGAGTAGCATGCTCCACAACAGCTTCACTTTTTGTTGCGTTGTAATATAGAACATCACATTGCGTATTTCCATGTTGACTATTAATTAAGTCAACTAGGAACAGTCAGTGACTAAAATGCACAGCAAAGGTTATACGTAAAACTTATGGATTTGTGATGCCAAATTGAGTTCAACGAGCATGCTGTTAGATCACGAACTTCACTTTCTATACCAGTGACTTTGGCAGCCCACTTTCTCCCCACATCAGCGATGATCTTCAAGTGCTGTTGGCTGTTTATCATGCCAGCCCATGCTTAGCTGCTGCTTGAGTTTGTTTTGAGAGGCAAAAGTGTTGTTACAGCCATCTTTTGTACACAGGAATATCTTCGTCTTCCGATTGCTGAAACTAGTGAAAGGTCTCAATGAGGATGCAACATGACATTCCTGAATCACTAGTTCAACTGGTTTGCAATCAGAAGCAGGATTCTCCAAAACCACCCCATCTCCTATCCCATATGCTTTCCAAGCAACCACTTTTCTTGTTGAAATAGGTAACTTAGTTGTAAGCATTGGAACACAAGTCCTTTTTAAAAATCAAGGTATGAAAAATATTCCATTCCACCAAATATTTAACTTGTGTTTCCAGACCGCGTACACACCTGAAACTAGTTCTCAGATGGTATGACTAAATCACGGTGAGATTTCTTAGAAAAATTAGTCTATGTAATTGTATACAGCCCATACTGTGAATTGTTACGTAGCTCACCTTCAAATGAGAAGTTATTAAGTTGATGTACGGTAGTCCTAGGATTGAGTGGTGAACACCCTTTGCATTCCCAAGGCTGCAAACGTACACCTTGGCTTACAACCTGGATCATAACTGCCACATACAGTGCTTTGGAGAGATGATCTTTTGTTCTAACAGGCTGGCCAGTTGCTTTGTCTCTCACACTCCCATTCGTGCCAGATTGCCAATCAACTCCCATTCTTCCAAGTGATCTAAAGCGTTGACACTTTTCGGGTATGTGACAATATACTTGTTGTAAGTAAAACAGCGGCTCTCTGGCTTTGCCATTTTCCTTCAGAGCGTGACCTATTTTCGTGAACCTCATTCCGTTTCTTAGCTAAATGTCAATAATGCAATATTTCGCTAAAAGAATGCTCGAAGCAATTCTGGCTATCTTGAATAAAATTTAGTATGATTTTTTTATTACGATTTACTTCCAATTTTGATCATATTTTTCATATTTTCTGCTTTGCGGCCCTCTATTGGTGGCAGTATTAAACAGGTGAAAGTGCTTTCGCTGAAGTGTAAATTCGAGAATTAAAAAAGGTGCTGTCCACGGAAATAACAATATCTTGTCAAAGACGAGAGCTGTAGCTATCACAGAACCCATGTGTGGGTAGTGTGTGTTTTTGCGCGCTTGAATTACATGGGCCTCTATATAGGTCTAAATTGGTAGCTGTTTTTGGCCCATGGAGGCAAGGCATTCAAAAGTTCCTTAAAAATATGAAAATACGTTATTCTGAAATATTTTTGGCATTCGCAATTACAAAAAGGATAGTTTTGTATAACTCAATCACATTTTTATTTTTTAAACGCCAGCAAAGTGGTTTAATTCCCATGGAAACACAGGGCATTTTCAACAGTCGCACAAAAGGGGTTAGGCCATTTTTCACCCGATTTAGTTATTCGTTATATATTTGCAAAGTGACGAAAGACAAAACTAATTTTTATATTTTGTAACTAATTCACCCCAAGTGATATATATATATGTATATGTATATGTATATATATACATGTCATGTTCTCATAATATTGCAATTTGCCTGACGTTCTCATGCAGTGACTCTTAAACATTAAAATGTCAAATATGTGTATAAAGACTATTAAATGTCATATCAACAGCATTTATTTTTATCAAATACAAACAATAATTCATTGAAATACAATCAGTTTCAATTTGTAACAATAAAACCATGGTGTTTTAGTAAAAGTTGCAGTTGTGACCGACTTAGTGACCTTGAACTTGGTAGAATGAAACTAGATAAGAGGTCACAAGCTCCAGTAAAATTCAGTAAAATTATTGTTTCATTTAATCATTGGTGTTGCTCGCCTATCATTGAAAATGTCTAAATGATGCAGCTATACTTTGGCATGTGTCGCCCTTCACATATAGCCACAGTGAGTGGTAAAATATGAATGATCATGACTCCAGTGAGTTTTGACTATTATTGATGGCTTAGCAATGCTGTTTTTGTTTTGGAAATTTATTCAGATGTACTTGTGAATGTCAGTGAACTGCAAGAGTGATTCTATTCACTAGGTCACATCCCCTAGTGAGGGTAATTACTGTTTCTTATCAGATGATATCTATACAAGGCTTGAAAGGACCTGGCTGCACGTTTCCATTTTCTTTTGGGTACATGAAAGACGATGGAAACCATAAAATCTGAATAGAGGAATAAAAGTTGGACTATGTGGGTTTTTGAATTTTCAAAATTTGTCAGGTAATAGTGATTTCATCAACAAAAACCTAAGCCTTGAGCTATAGTCATTGGAAAGTAGTTTCTAGCATGGCCTACAATCTAATTATACACCGCATGGCTAACTTACAATTGAAGCTGGACCTGAACAAATGTTTATAAAACCAGTTGTGGTGAACCAATGGCATGGATGAGAGGGTGTGACACTATCTGCCAACCTGTGAGCATGATAACAATAGCTCAAGAAAGCATCTGTGAAAGCTTTTACAATGTACAAAATTCATTTTAATATGAAGCTGTCTATCTTCTTCTTACAACAGTTTTATCAGTATCTGACATTTGTAAAGCTTGGTCGAAGCTGAGCTGCAGATTCGAATGTTGACTTAACAATATAAGGCTGCATTTTTGCTTGAGCTGCTTAAAAAAATTTTAGAAAAAATTGCAATTATCTGTGACTATGTGTAAGCCAAGTTTATTTTTCCCTCAAGAAATACCCTAATTGTTGATTCTTCCTTCCTCAGTTATGCTCCTTGGTGTCCAGCTTGTCGTCAACTGACTGAAGTATGGGAACAGTTCAGTAGCTGGAGTAAAGATCTGGACATCAAAGTGGCTAAAGTGGACGTGACGGAAAATCCTGGACTGAGTGGACGCTTTCTCATCTTTGCACTGCCTACCATTTATCAGTGAGTTATACTACATAACTGTGTAATTGACAGTCATCAACATGGCAGAAAATGCTGGGAGTGGGATGTTTATGTGTAATTAATTACAGCAAAACAGCTATGAGAGACCAGATTTTTTATTCTCGAGTTTATTAAAGCAATGGGCAAAAGTGAGCTCAAACTTCAAATATTTACGATATAGCTTTGGTATAGTGATAACAAGGGGTTGACCTAAAAATTCTGTTTTGAAATGGTTTCTTACCCTTCCAAAATAAGATAACACAAATATTTCAATACAAAAAAAACAAAATGTCAGTGGCCATCACAACCCCCATAACGCTTCATGAATGGAACAGGAAAGAGAAGCAAATCGTGTGGAAGAACACAAACATACACAACTATACTTTAGTTTTATGGCATGTGTCAGAAAATAGGACACATGACAAAGCTTCAAAAAGGGGGATGTTCCTGCCAAAAGCGGGACAGTTGGAAAGTATTGTGCACATCACACTAAGCACTGCACCCTGACCTGTGGTCAAACAAGGAGTGTAGTTACTATCAAACAGTGTTACTCGTATGCTGTTTGTTATATGGTGTGAATCTGTTATTGTCGTAATTGTTAAGTTAAATTCATTACTATATTTTTTTCTTTCTTCCAGTGTAAAAGATGGTGTGTTTAGGCAGTATGCAGGTTCCAGGGAGGAAAATGAGTTTATTAGTTTTGTTGATGATAAGAAGTGGCAAAGCGTGGAACCAGTTCCCTGGTGGAAGAATCCTTCATATCCGCAGTAAGCTTGCCTTGTTTGCACTGTTTGTTAATAGTAATGTTGTGAAAAACACAAAGTATAATGCACCGCTGGATGCTTAGCTAAATGCATTTGGGGTTTCCAAAACTGAAAATCTCAGGTGCTTAAATCAAGTCCAAAGTTTCCTATCTGGCACAGTCAACCAAAAAAGAAACAGAAGAGGTTGAGCAGCCATGCATTCTCTTGTGCTTCTCTAATTTCCCCTGTAAATGTCTAAATCGTCTTCATTGTTGAACTCAATTCTTCCCGCTGACAAGGACCAAACATACCGTACAAATGACTGCATTGGCTGATGGCGTGAATTTTGCCAATTTTGCCTGATTTTTCCCCGAATAATTCCGACTTCTGTCTGTTTACTTCATGTTCCAATTGAAATGTGGTGGCCAATGCACTGATTTAACGAAATAAATGTAACAACTGTGAATCAAATGTATTAAATCTAGGAAAGGTGTTAGTAATTTAAAATTTGGAAGTCAACACGAACTTTGAAACGAATTTAGAGGGAATTATTATCTGACTTTGATACTTGCATGGTGACTTAGAATTTTTCCTGTAGGTCGCCAAATTGAGTGCTGATAACGGTACTTTGTCTAGTAATTTGTACACAACATGCAAATTGTATTTCCCGTTCACACAGTTAGGTGAAGTGAAAAGTTATAAACCATTATAGACCAAGTGCGGGTATTTGGAACACTGGAGAAAAATTCATCAAAGCTCATGCTGCACTAGGTCTGTGTTATCACTGATAAAAAGTTATCAAGGCACCAAGAAAGAACCACTGAAATCTCCATATTACAAGCATTATAGCGTCAGGCTAGGGTGGTAGAGGGTCGCCATGATTGCAAAATCTCTGTGCTTAAAGTGCAGAGGTTATGCAAGTGTTACAAACTGTGGACAGTGCCATGTAACGATACAGTGTAGCCACCAAACTGATGTTTTGGAAGCGTTTTGTTGTTGTAGCAAGAGCTCGTAAAATACAGTTGTGATTGTAACCTCAATTCCACTCGTCTAGGTACCTTGTGCACCAAATAAACATGGTATCAGACCAGCCCATTCATAGTGTCACCTTCTTTTTCGCATCACGCCTGTTTCGTGCTCTTGAGAGGATTTATAAGAATTTTTCATGCAGTCCGTTTGTGCTGCTGTCCGCTCGATATCTTGAGAACCCGTGGTCAGATGATGATGAAATTTGGCTCAAGAATATGGGGCATCACTAGAAGGGTTCATGCAACTTTTCAATATGCCCCACCCCCTGGGGGCGGGGGTGTGTGGCTTTTTCAGTATTTTATGGGGAAGAGCATTTCGTGACTTGACCCAGAGGTATACGATGCCAATGTGCTGGCACCATTTGATTTTGAAATGGATTCGACCTCTGCAGAACATCCTAGTGGCCATTTTGTTCTCGATATGGGACTTCTCAAGTGTTGTTAGGGGGAAGAGCATTTCCAGATGTTATATAGAGAACCGATTGACAGATTTGAGTGAAACTTAATACCTAGGTACATGATGACAGTGCACCCGCATCATTTGATCAAGTGGATTTGACCTCTACAGAACTTTCTAGTGCTCATTTTGGGAAAGAGCATTGCCTGATGATATCTAGAGAACTGATTGATGGATTTCAATGAAACTTGACACACAGGTTTATGACGTCAAATCGCCCCCACCATTTGATATTCAGGCAGATTTGACCACTGCAGCACCTCCTAGTGGCCATTTTGGGAAGAAGATTTCAGCATGATATCTAAAGAACTTATTAACGGATTTCAATGAAACTTAACACTGAGGTATATGATCACAATGTGCTGGCACCATTTGATTTTCTGGCTTATTCACCCTTGCAGCGTCTGTTTTGGGGAAGAACGTTTCAGGATAATATCTGGAGATCCGATTGACGGATTAGAATGAAACTTGACACAGAGTTATGTGATGCATCATTAAATTGCCAGGCGGATTCAACTGCTGTAGCACCTCATAGTGGCCTTTTTCTGAACAAGTGTTTTTGATGTGATATATGAAGAACAGGTTGACGAAGCTTGACACAGACATATGTGATGACAATGCATGATGACTGGTTTTTGGGGTGGGTTTGACCAGTGGAGCATCGTGAGATGGGGATTTTCTAGTGTTGTTTAGGGGAAGAGCATTTCCAGAATGTATCTGGAGGTCCAACAGATGTATTTTAATGAAATTTTACATGGATGCAAATGATGACCATTGGTTGATTTTGGGACAGATTTGACCACAGCAGCACCTAATGGCCATTTTGTTCTCGCCAAAGGGCTTTTCAAGTGTTGTTTGCAGAAGTGCATTACCAAATTTATTACTACATGTAGATTGTCTATTTATAGAGCACGTTGCTGGTGAGGTTTTGCATTAGTCTGAGGAGGTCTGTCTGTGATGTGATGTGATGTATATGACTTCTTAAATCATAATTTAAGGATGTTTAACTTTAGGTCTGTCCTATTGTGTCCTTTAAGCCTGAGAGTTTGGTTGATAAAAATCGAGACTTTCATTTTAACAACCAATAGACGTTTTCAGTTTTGATAGCGGAGCTCTCAGACTAAAGGAAAATCCCATGTATGCTTTCATAGATAAGAATTGCAATTTGCTTGTTTCATGCGGCGATATCCATGAAAAAATAAGATTTTTAGAAAAAAAAATACAGCCAAGTGATTTCAAACATATTGACATCGCTCTGTGGTCATCATGGATTTTAAAAATACTATTTTATGTATCTAGTAGTTATTTAAGAAATTCAATCCTTGGTGATGTTGAAGCATATTAACTTAAAAGTTGACTATCATGTTTTTGTGTGCGTTAATTCACAGGAATTCTTTGTAATATGTTTTTGTTTGCCTTCAGCATGGCAGTGGTGTCGTGGTTCTTCAAGTCAGCCATGGTTGTGAGGGTAAGTTGATAGATACACAAAATCAAGCCTTACTAAGGGGGGCACACACAGTAGATGGTGATTTTTATCAGTTTGTATTACTGGAAGGTGAATACTCTTTTAGTCAGAATAAAGTTGGTATGTTGAAGAGATAATGGAAATAGTTTTATGTCATTAGCTTTTGAAATTTTTCAAAATTCAGTTCTTGTCATAAAACCATGTAATTAACAAAATTTAGACTTCTGATGGCTTTTCTACGTATTGCTAATCACGCATAATTTCAAACTGGTTATCTATCTATAGATACTTTATACGTCCTCCTGACCAGCTGCTTCGAAGCACATATTTGTTAAATTTACAAATGCTGAAAAACAACACTTTGAATTTCACCTGATAATCGTGACCATTACTGGCTGGAAAAGTTGAACATTTTTATGTACACCACTCTGAAGGGTGGTAGATAATTTACCTGCACGTCTGGTGCCGAACAAAAGAGTTTGGGATTGCATAACAATGGATTAGATCGATATCTGGGTTCAGCCTCCATTTAGAAACCTTTTGTTGTCATTAACTGAAACCTGACAGGTTTTGTAATGTGTGCATTTGTTATTGCCATTATCAGTAAATGTGAAAGATGGTATGGCCAGTTATTATAAATTTAGAAATTGATATGAAAACAACTTTCATGTCACTTGTTATTCCCCAAGACTGATCTAACAAAAATTATCTTTGTTGATGGTCCAGTGTCTGATCTTTGTACCTGAAGTTGAACTGAAATTATTTTTGACATTTTCAGTTTCTCTGTCAGAATGTCTTTTATTCTGTGCTTGAATATGTTGTGGTTTACGCTGATGAATGTCTAGTTCAAGTTTGCACTGGCTGACGCCTGGATTAAAGCTACAAACTTGATTATAAAAATCAGGATATCGAGTAAAAACTCAAAATTTCGAGTTCAGACTCACATTACTGCTGGGGTCGTCAAGTGTAAGCCAGGATTATACTGTCATCCAATTAAACTGTTATGGAGAACATAATAATATAATAGACACTAATCTTGAGTTTGCACAAAAGCAGTACAGAAAAATGTAATTTTGAGGACAAAGATTAGACCCGGGCCCAAGAACTATTTGTTCCAGAGCCCAACTGCAGTTCCGAGTAATTTTGGGTACCTGTTGCAGACAGTTAAGTTAAGCGTGTTTACTTTTCAGTCAACTTTTAATCTAATAACAGAAGATTACGGGTATCCTGCATGGGTGGCGTACGTGGTCTTCGCACTTTCTACAGTGGTTGCTGGGCTTTTACTGGGTCTTGTGAGTATCTTAAGTATTTGGTCTTACCACATTTACATAGGTTGTTGAGAAATTGTTACGTATACTGGCAACATCTGTTGCAAGTGAACATGTGTTATGTGTACAGTGCACCAAAGTTATTGCGTCAGCTCAAAGAGCCTGCTTTGCAGCAGACGATGTTGACATGTTGATTTTGTCTTTCAGAAAACATAGACTTTGTGCAGTAGGCACCATTAAGTTATGTAGGTAATTATTGTCTTGTCTGTGTATGTTGCCAAATGTATGCAAAACTACAGTAAAACTGGAACATTTTCTGAATGTGGAAGCCGTTAGAATTCCATGTTTAACTTTACGCCACGTTGCTCTTAAACTGGGTCCCGTGACCATATCTTCCTAAAAACTAGTAAAAAAGAAAGGTACATTCAATCATACATTCAATGGTGTCAAATTTCGTTTGATATAATATTCAAGATGAAGTCCCAAAACGCTAGTTTTTAATTCCTTTTTTGTCTTATGCAACTTATGAATTTTTCATAAAATTCAAACTTTTTCACAGTCTGTAGTGGAAAATTGTAACATTTTTAAACAATCCCTTACAGTGTTTAAAGAAAATTGAGTAAAGCATGGTTGCATTATCTGAAAGTTTCACACAAATCCAATCGGCCATTTCTGAGATCGATGTTCCAAAGTTTGCCAAATTTGGTAATTCTTCAAGGGTCCTGTGTTACCTTATGTTACTTTAGTCACCATGGCCATTTGTTGTTTCATTTGTAGTAGTGCTCTTCCCCAAAGACCAAAAAATGGGAGTGAAACAGCATTCCTTAATTTCAAGAAGAATTTCTTATAACTTTATGAACGTACTTGGAATTATGTAACTTTTGTTTGTAGTGCTTCGTATGCTGTTGCGATTTCCTCTGTCCACCACGTTATAGGGAACAGCCACTACCTGAGAAAGAAACATTGTCTAAGGAAAGAGGCAGCGATGAAGAAGAGGTTAGCCGACGATTTAGCAATTCAGCTTATTTTTTGCTTAGTGCGAAATGCATCTTCTGTTACATAGCACTTTGAGACTTGGCTGGCACATTTATATCAGTACCATATATGCTGTATTTAGGCTCATGCACGTCAGAAATAATGCATCATTTTTCTAAGATAAACGTTTACTCACAAATGTTTCGCAAAAAGGTGCGTGTGCTAACGTTTTGCTAATAGGCGGAGCTGAGTGTCCTAACACTATGTCTTCCAGAGGCTGCTTAAAGCATACTAATGTGTTCTACCTCTGGTGGAAGTGTTTGATATAATGCCCCGCCTTGCTCTTATCTAGGAAGGTGAACAACTGGAGGATCATCCGGTGACAGAGGCGGGGAATGGTGACGGTGATGCTTCAGCCAGTGCTCGACGACGCAAGATAAGGAAGGATTGATCTCGTGCTTTGAAGTTGTCTGATAGGATGGAGTGTGTAAAACAAACACCATTGCTCTTCTGGGTGCAATTGTATAAGTATTAGGCTAACAGTCCTGTAAAAAGTGTTTAAAATCAATGGGAGATTGGGTATGCACGGTTCAGGGGCACAACTATCTCTGTAATTTCAGTTTTGACGTGTATGTATTTCAGTGGCAAGTCTTGTTGTTTTTGATTGTGTATTTTTCAGAAGAAATCATTCTATTTCTAAAATGAGACTTCTTCATTGACTTAAATCACTTCTAGTTTTCCATGATTGAATTATTACCTGAGGGGAGCGCATAAATGATATCTTGACATGTTAAAGTACCTCAAACTTATTTTATTGCAGTTTGAAGTTTCAGATTTGGAGGCCAATAGTGACACAATCTCATTTTAGGAGTCTAGTACATTACATGGGACGTCGTTTACTTGCTAGTCTGATCTGTTAGGGTTGAAGCTGTAGTGTTTAGTGAACAGTTTAAATTGCCACACAGCTTATTAAATAAGCCAAAATCATGAACTTCAAACTGCAGCAACAAATCTTCCAGTTGAAGCAAAGAAAGAACTCCATCTGTCCAAGGTGTTACGATGAGTAATTAGTCATAAACAAGACAGTGTCACAGTTGTGAACTTCCGTATCTCAAGTGAATGTTTTCGACTACCCAGTGAGTACTGCGGTCTTTTTCTAGTGTGTCAAACACTAAGTCCAATGGTGACTAGTGTACTCTGTAGTTGTTTTGCTTCTGAGCACGGTAGTGTTTTTAAACACTAAAATATTGGAAAGACCTGGTACTGACCACATTATCTGTATGTTTCTTCATATAAACTGTAGTCCATTAACCGACCCTTACACACGGTTGCAAGTCCGTACATTCTAACTGTACAATTAAATTGTACATATCATGCTTGAATTGCCCATCAAATATTGAATAGAGTCTCGTGAAAACTTTCATGTGCTGGAAATAATAGGGTAAATATAACTGCACAGAAATCGAGCCTTTCGAAAGAACTTATTCACTCCAAGATTTAACTTTTTGCTATTCGCTTTTCACTCCACCATTTTCATTTTTTACGTACCCTTGTTTTCCTCAACAAAAGCATTCACTTACTAGCTTATTGCCTGGCATTTGAGTCACTTCATGATGTCATTATGTCATTGTTACAGAAAGGTAAAAAGAGGCGAAATATATTTGGTAAAACTGTTTACTGTTCCCTAAATATGTCGAGAGAATTCAAGTTGGTCAGTATTAGCATAATCAGCAAATATTTCTCTCCCCTTCTTTTGACTTTATGTCCATTTCACAAATTTGTGAAAAACGTTTCGATGGCCCTTCTGGTGCTTCAAACCTGATTATTGGCTTATAGTAATATACTCAGATACTCTTATCCAATTGGAAAGCTTGTTGCTTTCATTGTCAGTGAAAGATTGCATTGTCCCTGACAGTCACATCATCTGTGATGGCTTATGGTGTACAGAGTGTATGAAGAGAAGAATCTAGATTATTTTGATTTTCAGTGTGACGTGTACTGAGCTTGATCCCTCTTTAATTACTTTGCTCAGAATTAAAACGACTACAGAGGGCGTTTATCACCCTCGTGACATCACATGTGATGTTAGGCACTAGTTTCACGTCAGTTTGTTTCACAAAGACCACTGGCAGTACTGGGAGTTTGAAGACTTTCACAAAGTGTAAGCTGATGGCTGAACCCACGAACGCCTTCTCATTTATGGTCATTTGCTAGTCCCATGAAACTGTTGAGTGATGCTAATAACAACACTAACTTGGGTATTTCAATTCTTCAAAAAGATCAAAAAGTTAAGTTCCATTCCAAAATGTGAATCAAAAGCCTGGTTTTCAAAGATGATACTGCATAGGGCTTTTAAAGCCTTCCAGTCAAAGTTATGGAGGACCACAGAATATCAAAATTTGGCTAACTTCAGACCCTCATATCTCCAGATATTAAATGTTCAGGTGCCATGTTTTATGCCCTGTACTTCAAAATGTTGTACTTTTGTAAAAGAGTAAAGGGGGCTATCAAGGATGGGACTTGTATGATTTTCTCTGAAAATGTCAAAATTTGTATAAATGAGAACCAAATAATCTATGAAAACTGTAGCAATGATTTTGAGATGTCATCTTCAACATTTGTATGAAATGAAATTTGGGTATACGCGAACAGGCGCGCTCACGCAACGCACATACATACAGGAGAATACATTTACATCAGTATAGTTAGGTAGCAGCCCTTCACACAAACTTGGTTGGAGGCACGACTGTATTTTTTCTTAGACTTCTTGATATATACTCGCCCCTATTCTCAATACAATTTCCTTTCTTCAGGCGTGCAGTTATGAAGCAAATCAGGAAGGAGACTTAAGGGACAAACAAGTTGAAATGGTTAATAAATTTGGAGACCACATGTCTCCTCCTCGGGCAATAGGCAAAATGAAAGTGGTGGAAGCGAAATAAAAGGTGGCAGCTAGTAAAAGAGCATACAATGAGCAGATAGTGAATGTAATGTCGATTTTGGTAGGTGCATAAAAGCACATAAATCAGAAACCAATGAACCCTCTAGCAACTAATCAGGCAGAAGAAAATAACGATGACATGCTCGACCGCGGTTACACGGCAACTTGCAAAAGGCACACACCGCCAGTGGCGGATTTAAGGTGAGGGGGGCCTGCCCCAAAAAATTCCACCAGATTCCATTTGGCAGCTCGAGGGTGCGAATGTCTGACGGGCAAAATCTTGGGTAATACTCTGCCTTGGCTCCCGCCCCCTAACTCAAATTACTCTGGATCTATCCCTTACTGCCGCCCGCATTTCGAGTCAACTGCAGAACGTTAAAAGTGCATTTCACCTTGTTTATCTGGCTGAAAAACTGAAATCGAATCGGCTTTTTGCTCTCCTCAAATCGGTGTAACAATATCGTTTACCATGATGGGATTCTACATTTTGTATTTTCCGGTTACCAACAAGAACGTCGAAGCGTGCATCAGCGACTGCGATTTCGAAAATGGGTAATATGCTAGTGAAACTGATTTGGTAACAGAAAAGGAGTATTATCACGGTAAAAAAATATTTGGAGATAGATTTTATGATATCAAAAGCCCTAGTTCGAATTTCGCTTTTTGCCAGCTAGTGACGGCTACTGAAATGCACCTTCAAGATTGCATCCAAATAAAAACCTCAAGGAAATAAAAAGTCACCCCATACTTCAAAATAAGGTTAAATTTTGTGAGTATGACCCGCAGTACGTGCCCGCGCTATTTGCTTTCTGTGACTGGTTTAAAAGTTGGCCACACATTTGGCCAGAAACTTGTCAAATTTGGGGTTTTTCGTGTCTGTTGATTTCTATTTTTTTTTTCGGGAAAAGTTATAATTGAAAACTGGACTGATACGGGTCCATGTTAGCAGGAAGACTGATGTTAGCCTGATATCAGACTTACCAGGTGAATAAATTATAGTTTGCAGCTAAATATATACGACTAAAATTTCTAAGAGGAGATCTCCCACTTTTCACCAGGGCTAAACGTGGGAACGCCAGGTATATCCAGAGGTATTTTGGACTTGGAATTTTCTGAGTTGGCACTTATTATTCGAGTGGACTTTGAAAAAAATCTTGTGTATCTCAAACATTTAGTGCTAATCATGATTTGACCAACCTTCCAACTTGCAACTGAGTTGATCATTAGGAATCCGGGTCGTTCAGTGGTATCTTGTAGTTGGACAATACTCCTTTCTATAAACCGCGGGGGAAAACCTGCAGTGTCGCTGTCCGTTCTTTATATCACCAAAGTTTATCAGAGCTCCTATTGTGTTGTATGGGCCAATAATCGCGTTAGTGATGTCTACGCGGCAAGAAATTCTGGTTGAAATAAATTGAAATGTCAAGGACAGAAACTGGTATTCTTTAATGTGTTTGGCTTTAGAAATTGAATTCCTCGTGAAAAGTTAGTGTAGGATCCTTCTTTCGCGGAAGAAATGCGATAAAAATTGTCCAAAAACGCAGCTATGAAGTTTTATTTGTTTACGAGTTTCGAGTCGATGCGTATATTCATTCAGCGTGGAAGATATAGTTGGCGTTTACGTCGTGACATCAGTCAAAACATTGAGCCTGGCGATTGATATCAGGCCTCTGAAAATTGATGTCGTCAGGAATATGGGCTAATTCGAATTCGTTGTAATGTGAGGCTATTTTTAATTAGGCGGATTTTGTTGTTTTTTTTTGTTCAAATATCACCAGAAAGTAATATGGAAACTTTTGAGTCTGAAGTTTATTTATGAAACAACTTTGTGAAATGCATTTCCGTTTACATAATCCAATAGCAAGGTTTGAAATTCTGACACTCACTTTCTGTCATAGCCTAACTATGGACGGTGGTTCTTTTTAAGAACAACGGTCGCACATTTAAGAAAATGTGACAGCGGAGGAAGTATACCCTTTTTACGTGTAAAAGACGACCACGTGTCGTCCAATCAGAAGGCAGGTGGGACGTCTGATCATCCCTCTGAAGTTAATTCATACGTGATCATCGGTCAGGTGTCGTGTCTGCCGACTGGTATTCCGGGCCCCAAATTAGACGCCGGGCAGATACGCGTTGTCCATGACTGTGTTCTGCCGTTATGCTCTCATGGTGATCTCGCGTGATTGACCAAGTTATTAGCATTTTGTACATCAATGTTATTGCGCGAGTTAGTCGTAAAACTGCAGATAAGATACCAATATGACTTCTGATAAAAATCCACATCTCTGTGAACACGGTAGTCTGAATTTCAGTGTAAGGTCCTACTGCAAGTGCATGACAATTTACAGCTTCGTTATCTGGTAATTCACTAGTATTGGCCTCGTGTTCTTTGATTGGCCCTTGAGGAATTCATTATGAAAATCTGCTGACCGATTTCAGTGAATGGTACTGTATTTCACCCAGTTGCCTTTTGAGATTTTCTTGGTACACATTTTCATGAAAGGGAATTTTGTTTACTTTTAATATGATTGATGTCTATCGATTGACAGCGCAAGGCCCCTACGGTAAACAGTCTTCCTCGGTTCCTCGTGGCCGACATTGGCGTTCTCATTTATGATTAACCCCATTCTAGTTAATTAGAAAAAGGCACTTTTAATTAGTGACGCCTGCGTAGATTGGATTATACTTGCACCTTTTAGGCCTTTGCGCCTGCACCTTAACCTGTCCCTATGTCTGCCTATAAGTTGAACATTTGACTAATTTGCTAAAGGGCAACAAGTATATCGTGTAAATGTTGTGTTACAGTTCATGTAAATATTGACATGTTTTTAAACTACATGCAGATTAACTGAAATGTTCTAAGAACGGATGTGACACGAAAACAATACAGAGGCCTGCCCTACATGCCATGCACCTGTGCAAGGAACGCACAGCTACACATGTACGTGTCCGTGTTGTAAAAGATTATGTGCATGCGCAGTGAACATTAGAAACAGTTGAACAAAAATTTTAATAAAGCGCATTCAAACACAGGCGCATAGTCCTAGCTGCGGGCTTGTACGTAGTTTTTAACGAGTGATTACTACTGGATTTTGGAGAGTTGTCTGCTATGAATATAGAAGAATATCTTGAGGAACTTCAGTTTCACAAGCTCTTGATTTTTTCAGACGAACTGCAGCCATTCAGTGATATGGTGTAGGAAATTACATGTAACATGGTTGAAACATCCAGAACAAAAAAAAAAAAACAAAAAAACAGCATGCAGTCCCGTGAATACAGTATTTGGAAACAAATCTGTCAATAAAACACAAAATATTATTCGGTTCTCAACAATCAGGGATTCAAATCAACATGCCCGTACCCAGCATTTGATTTGGAGTCGCGGGGTGGGGGGAGGCGAAGCTGAAGGAAGCTACTACCCTCGTCATATAAAAAACCATCATACTTCACGCTAAGTTAGGAGGCGTTTTTATTATGCAATGGCCAAAACGAACATTCATTGAAAATGAACAAAAAAAGAAAAAACAACCAATGTAGCTGTGTTTAAGGTAGTTTCTTGGCTTTTTGACGCTCATTTTAGTGCTGCCTTCACATGCACAATTTTTTTACGCGGAGTCCTTACGTATCACCAAGTCAGTCGTAACCAATCGCAAGCATCCGTAAATAACTTTACACTTGTAAATATCCGTGAAAGCCGGAGAGGCAATTTTGAACATATCAAAAATCTAGCGATCGTCCGTAATTAACACGTAAAGAATCGCAAACCGCTCGCAACAACACGTAAATATATTACTCGTAAGAAACCGTAAGTGAATCGTAACAATTTGACAATAGGACTATGTATTTTAAGTTTACAAATAATTCACGATTTCTTTACGGACATCTGACAATCTTTCATTTTCTTCGAAATTTGCTTAGTAAAATAAAAGGGCATAACGGAAGTAGTTGAATAAGTACACGTAATAGTAATTAAATTCGGCTTGCGAAGGCGGACCCCTGGTGGGGGGCCGGGGGGTGCGTTCGCACTCGTCGCACCCCGTGGACACGGGCATGATTAGCGAAAACTTTTCGAAGCCGCATATTTCAGCGCGGATTCAGGAACTCCCCCTTACATCCAGGGGAAAATTTTGTATTTGTGCCTGAAAACAAGCATTTTATTTGATTTCTGAAATATGATAAGCTCTCGACTACTCTATTTTGGCCAGGTCGCTATCTGCGACTAGCGCGGCAAAATCGCATGACACAGATCGTATTCTGGAATCCGACATAGCTGCACGGCAAATTTTCAAGTCGTCAAGTTGCCACTAAAAATTCCCTTGATTCTAGCGGACTTTCACATGCTTTATGTTTTTTTGTTGCTCCGTTAACGAACACATACAGAAGCAGACACAGAATTTATGTGGTCATGACGCGTACTCAAATGACTTATTCATACATGATAACACTCTGTGTGTATGTATTGGTCATCCAGAGTGATAGCGCGCAGCGTCACTGCCGGTCGCCTTGGATATCACGCGCATATCCACCGGGAGCGCCCCCCACACGCACACATAAACTAAAACTCCACTTAAAATGAGCAATTATTGGGGTTACTTAATTAACTCAAGATTTTCTCCCGTTTTTTCTGTTTTTTTTTTTGTTTTGCAGCCGCTAATGGGAGGGGGTGGTTCCCTAGCGCCTATGTACGTGTTTTCTTGCGAATCAACATGAAAGGCATGCTGCCAAATGCTCTGAATACATGCAAAGGCTAAAAATTTTAACTGGAAAAGAGCCACAATAGATTCCATCACTGGGTTACCCTGCTTGTACTGATTTCATTATTGTGTCCCCTCGGAAAAGAATCAATTGAAATCGCGCAAGAAAAGTGTGGCCACGGTGACGAATACCGTAGGCGGGGCTTGCATCCCGGCAAGGACTGACCGTCAGCGACGGGCTAGGGTTCATATATACTGACTAAAATGGTATGGTATTACCGGGAAAGGGGTCTCTGGATAAATACAGCTCTGAGTCCCGGCTTAAAAAATGTCTTGTGAGAAGCGGCAGCTAGAGATAGCATTTCGCTCAGTCATTGAACTCAATCCACATCTTTTTAAGACTAAGGTCACTGACTCATTAATTAAGATGCTGGTGCCCGGTTTAATTGTCAGTTATGCAGGATCTGAAATAACCCGATGCAGGACATTCCACTCGTAGAGCTTATCACGAATAACTCTAAACGCATTATTCAAGCCTGGAACCCCAAAGTCTGGTGAATGACAAGGCTGAATGTTCACTCTCTTTCTCCCCCGCTTATAACCGTGGTGCGCCAGGTAGTAGATGGAGGGTGATATTGTGACTGCCGACTAAAGGACATCCATAGGCGGATTTAGGGAGGGGGGGCCAGGGCCCTCCCCCCCTTGGCTGCCGCAAAAAATAAAACAGTAAGAGCGTAGGGAAATGGTGAGTTTATTAATTAACCCCGNCTCCGTTTCCGTCGTCTGTTCCACTGTGCAATGAAGAAAATTTACTTCATTTTGTAAAGAAAATGGAACCTGAGTGACCGACGATGAAAAAACAGAAACTGCTGGTAAGATGTGAATTTTAATCGAAGCTTTGGTGAATCACTCAGAAACTCATAATTCTCTCTTTGTCAAACCTTAACTTGAGACGATTTCCAAAGCAATCCCGTCGTTATTGCCAACACGAAAAACGGATTTGGTCTTTTGGGCATTTGAAGACTATTTTAAATACAACAAATTTGTTAAGAACCGATTGCACAAAATACTGATAAAACGTGTAATAAGCATTACAAAAAGAAGTAGGCTTCGCGCACAAACGCTGTGGACCATAAACAAGTAGGTCTCTTAGAACGAAATAAGTAGTTAAATCGTGGTGGTGTAGTAACGCACGCGCGCTCTATTCGACAGGTCTTGAGTTGAGTCTTTGGTACTTGCAGTTTTTCCTGTTTGACACGTTCTCCGTGTTTTTTTTTGCCTTTTTTTCTTGGATAATACTTCAGGAATCAAGGAAAATGCTTGATTTTTAGAGGTAAAAACAGAAAAATTTCCTCCCCCCATTCGGTGCTATACGCATCTACAATCGTCGTTTGCGCAAATGCTTACAGCCGGACAAAATGTTGGGCCCCCCCACTGACATGAACGTGGAATTAAAAGTAAAGGGCGATAGCGGTGAGGGGACCAATATGTGCACTTGTTGGGAGCTCCAACCTGCAGTGCGTTGCCGAACTACTTGGTCTCATTTTTATGACCAAATCATGACTCATGAGCCATATGTAGATTGGAGCAGTCAAGTCTCTTGTTCTTGAGCCGTCCAACGAATAAGTCAAGATTTGAAGATGCTGCCATCTCAAGTGAAAAATAGTTATGTTTGTCATGTGATCAGAACTAACAGAATGATTGGTTAAAGTTGACAACACTAATTTGTCCAACTTGCAAAATGGCGAGGCTGTGCTTGTGAAACGCTGCCGATTAATTTACAAATTCTGCTGTTTGTATTGTGCATATGATGTGATATTCCTGAGAACGCCACATGGATGTACTCTTTTGGGTGTAAGGCAAGTTCTTAATTCTCTTGTACTGATTTCTATACCGATTTGAAATCTCTTATCGGCGCCCTATTTCTCTAACCTCTGTTTTGTTTGCGTCTTGACTGCTGAAGTCAGGCAAAGAAAAATCTGTTTGACAGTACTGGTTCGATATAACTGATTAATAGTGATTGCCATCTTACCTGCTTTACACTGCTTAAAGCTGAATTTCTCTTTGTTTGTCTGGATAAAAATTGATTGTCCTGTTATTTAGTTTCACTCAACTAGTATAATCGGTCCTCGTCCGACCTTAAGTTGAGTCTTATTTCCGCCACCAACATACAAGAACATTGTAACCATCATCGATGCAAGAATTCAGAGTTAATGCGAGTCCACGTCCACCATCTTGAATATTTAGTATGACAGAGTAAACAAACCAAATCGTGTGAATTCCCATGGGCTATATTAGTGGGCAGGAGACCCAGTAGGCAATTTATACATCGCCCTGGATGCCGCAGGCATACAGCCTTTACAGGGGCGATAGTACATCCCCACCAAAAGTTACTCATTTCAAAATACAGGAAATAAAATCAAATGAGACATGCATACATGCACACGGAGTTATAAACAACTCATACCATAAGACTGAAAACGATTCAGTCAAGATAATTTGAACAAATCGAAAGTCTGTCGCGGTTTGCTCAAGTTTCTCTTACTGTGTGCCATTTTGAGGAAGTTACGAGAAATCATGCATGTTGACAAATAAAAAGTCCAAGGGACACAAATCTTACAAATTTCACCTGATACCTTCTCATGCTATTTTGTACTGAAGTGTCACGCGCTTCACTCAGTCTCGCGCTAGCATTTGCTTAACTCATGTGACTCAGCTGACATACTTTGTGGATGGCACGCGCGGTTAAACAGTTAACGGCAACCAAAAAAGTGGAGTTGGAATTCTTCGCCAAAGTCAACTTAATTCTCACAACTAAGCTTCATCGAAGATTTGTATAGAAGTAGAAAGGACCAATGATGGAAGTTAGCACTTTTTTAAATGATAGTTTTAAGTGTGGAATGTATTTTTGACGAGGTGAAAACTCAAAATTGGTGACCGGATTTGGCGGTGATTTGGGTTACCGCCCGTTTAAAATAGATGTAACGAAATGCGTACAGAAAGCAAACGAAAGTATTGTAGACCCTGAATGGCCAACTGAGGGGCTACGTGTTGCCCAGAGACCCAGGAGCGTAAACCCCGTCAAAGTAACATTTTTCGAAAGACATTGATTGGACTGTCAAATGGTCGCAATTAGGCTGTTACCAATATATTCTAGATTGTCACAAAGTCGTTGATGTGTCCGAGTACCTCGTGTGCTCAATTTTGGAGCGCATTGCAAAATGCCTGTCTTTGTTAAAAATCCACCCAGTTGGCCTACGTTTTCACAAAGTCCATCTCAGGGTCTGTAATTAATTGGCCCTGCATTTGAAAATGATCTCAATTAAAGTTTCAACTCCCCTTGTAATCGCAAATTATTTTATCGCCAATCATCCTGGCATCGGCAGCCTGACAAAACCAAGATACAATGGGTAAAAGCTAAATTTATTTTGAAAGATTCTGTTTAATTAATGCAGCAGCATTCACATACCAGTGGGATAAATTTATTGTCAAGCACTGATTTCATCATCTGCTTGCTATTTTAAAGAAATCGGCATTTTACAGTCTGGTCTCTGTAGATGGCAATAGCCAAATTGGTGCATGTAAATTACATGCGTAAGTTATTTCTTGTTTGTGGCGTAAAGCAATTATTTGCGACGTAAAGTTAATATTTGTGGCATAAAGTAATTATTTGCAACGTAAATTTATTGTTGGCCAAATGAGTGAACCTTAGGCACGTAAATTACATGTGTAAATTATTTTTTGTTGGTGGCGTAAATTAATTATTAGTGGTGTAAAATAATCATTTACGTGCGTAATTTACACAGGTAAGTTAATTATTTACCTGCGTAAATTACAGCGCAAATAATTACTTTGTGCCGTAAAAAGTTACTTTACGCTGCAAGTAATTACTTTACGCCGCTAGCAAGAAGTAACATATGCTCGTAATTTACGCGTGTAACGTTCACTCATTTGGCCAACGTTAAAAATCAGCTTGTTTAGTGCTCCACCACATGAGTGCACTTGCTTTGCACTTGCTCAACTCGAAACTGTTGACTCCTGTATTGGAGTGGACACCTGTTGTGTTGGCTTATTTGAGTGAACTTTCCAAGTTGACTTGGGTATTCTAAGTTTATGCATACTCAATCTTCAACTGAAGCAGAATTCCAAGTTTAAGCACAACACACCAACCCTGCTTCCTAGGGTAGGGTTGGTGACCCACCTGTGTATTTTTCCAACCAAAAATAATGGCGATAACTTTTGAGTGAACATATATTGGAAACCAGAAAACCCAAAAATTTCAAACTTGCATTCTTTTATACAAAGTTCAGTGCTATTCACTTGGCCATATGTTTACTTGAAACTCGTATGTTGACAACCATGTTTTCTTATGGATGAATTTGCAATAAGATATAGTATGAGGGTTGATTTGGAAACCTATAGCTTACTAATGCGACATCAGATTTTGTTTGGCCGCCTGGTAAAATTCCCATAAAGTTGCCGGATTTTCACGATTTGCAACCAAGTCGGAAAAAGTCAGAGAAGTAAGAATTAACTGCAATTGGCCTAAAAAATTTGTGGTAACGTTCAAACTTATAATAAAAATTTCTTCCTAAATGCAATTACCTTTGGCTCACAATTTAATTTCTGAAATCAGTGTGTCTGTTATCCTCAGCACAAATCCAAGCACATGATCAAACTTCAACAAGAAGTAACAGATGGGAGTTTGGCAAAAACACACGCTTTAAGTCAAAGGGCCCAATCATGCACAAACAATGTGTTCCGAGTGTCTGCTTTGTCCTGAAGTAAGAGTTGAATGCACATTTGCGACCTGAAATTTGGAAATGTGAGTTGAGCTTTTGGCCAAGTTGAACTGTTAGAAACTATGAATTTTGCGTGCTGTAACTTGTTACTATAAATGTGATTTTGCCCAGGTTGCAATTGAAGATATACCGATTATCGTACCGTCGATGGCTGGGAATTAGTCGTCAACATACACACAATTTGTCTCTATTTAACCTCGTACAAATAAAACAACAGAAAAAAAATATGTTTTTGGGTGGGGCATTTGACTCTTGTGACTATTGACTGTCACTAGTACTAATACGCATCCCCGTCAAACTTGCCTGTTTTGTTGCTAGTGTAGGCCAGGGCTGTCACCTGCTAGATTTCCCATGTGGTGACCTTGGAATTTTGCCAGGTCGTATTTGTATTTGGCGAGTTGACGTGCTGAGACTGAGTCATGCCCCCAGCATAGTTTATTTTAGTGGTCGAAAAGTAAACCTTTGGAACATGCCCATTGCTAAGTCACTGTCTTTATGCCTGCAGCATCCTAGGCCAACCCTAAAATAGCTTAATTTGAAGAAGATGTAAGTGTACTTAGTCCTGTGAGTTGTTGCCTTATTTACCAACAGTTCCCATGGAATGAGTGTGATAATGGTTTTAAACCCCACAGCACAGTGGTTAAAAATTCAACATTGGCAGTAGACAGTATATTAGATTAACAACTCCTGGATGTGTCATGCCAATTATGAAAACTTGTTTCACATGCTTTGCAGCGCCATTTGGTTTTAAATTGGTCAGTGCTCAAAACAGCAACTGAAGTTGTTCAAGCGAGATGTAAGTATACAGAATTTCCATCTATAAATCCGTGACGTGTATTTGACAGATAGTATTGTGGACAAAAAGTCAGATACGAAAAATATACATCCTGTTGCAGTGCGAATATTTCAACCCGAGCATATTCTTACCTAAGTTATCATGCACTTTGATGAAAATTTCACCGGGCAATTGGAGGAATATCAATGGTGAGTACCGCAATGGTCTCCACATCTGAAAATCTAAACAGATAACAAGCCTGAAAGCGCCAACAAATAAGCTGGGGCGTGCAGCAGAAGTCGTTCTCTGTAGTGTGCTCTTACCTGCCCTGTTTTTACCCAAGAACTTAAATAATAATGCATAGCAGTGCAAATGAATGACTGTATTTGTTCATTTTTGATTTTTAAGTCGGTGACATTGGACTGATTTACAAGGATATCACATAAACCATTTGTTCATTCAATGACTTTTAGTATCGAAGTCTATACAGACGTGTTTGAAACAGTTAGCGGAAAATTTTTACTCGAATTTGTGGTGTCAACGTCTAGTAAGTCCAAAAGTTCTAATATAGAGGTAAACTTGTTAACAGCTATATCCTGTCTTCCCACGAAGTAGACAGTCCCGAGTGAAATGCCTTAGTAAAACGAGACAGTCAAGCCTTTGTTTTCTCCCAGTCTAATGTCTTTCACAGCGTTCTTATAGTCAATACCCTCGCAATATATGTCAAAATTTGACGTTCTGAAGTTGGTACATCCAGTGGTAAAACTCGGAATTCTTGCAGAAACTGCACCACATGTCAATCCACCATCTTAAAGTAATTACGTGGAGGAAACCAACCGATTCATGAGTATTTTCCATTTGCTTAGACGAGTCTAGAGTAAGGCCTATTCAAACCAATATTTTTTGAAAGATGTTGAATGGATTGTCAAACGTTTGCAAGTACACTTTTCCTTATATGTTCAGGACTGTCACAAACTCAGTCTTCCTGTTGAGAACTATTTATTGTCAAGTTTAGAGCGAATTGTAGGAATGCTGATGTTCGGTGTTGTTGGCAAAAATATGGTGTTTTCAAAGGTCCATCGGATATTTGTGGTCTGTTGACTGGACCGCTTTACCACCATGATCCAGATGTGGAACTGTATTATCTGTCGTATCTACATATGTGTGTACATCTGTATCTGGAACATCTCTCGGTTTGTAAAATAATCCTTAACAGTCTATCTAGTGACGCCAGTGAAACTCCTTATAAGGCAATGAGATGAGCTCAATTTCTATTGGTTGATGACAATGAGAAATGTCCCAAAACTAACCAATAGTATTCATCTAAGTGAGAAATGCACAAACAACAACCAACAAGTCATCAAATGCGTTTCTATTCAAAGCTGACATTTCTAACACTGCTGCCGGTAAGTCCGACCAGTGTCATGGGGCGTACTGAATATTGAAAAATGCGCTACGAAAGCACCTTTTGCTTTGGAATGAAGTTTCTTATATCTGAAATGACTGATGGCCGATCTATTTGAGCAATGGCTGACTAGTTGATAATATTACGAAAGTGGCTGTCATTTCAAGCAATTTTCTAAAATTTTGTCCGTCTGTATTAATGCCAGCTGTCCAGGCGAACCTGTCCAAAATAAAATTCAGGTCAGTCAAAAGACGGCCAAGGTGTCTGTCGTATAAACCCCTGTGGAACGGTGTCGGGCTTACTAGTTAGGGTTTCGTAGAATTAATCACTGAGCCTTTATCATTTTCAATGAGCTGCGCTCTCTGTTGTCCTTACCGAACACAAACAATGACTGCAAAAGCGGTTAATGATCAGTGACTCTGGTCCCAGACTGCACCTCCAGTGAGCAGGTAGTGTGTAGCTTTTGTGTATTGGCTAACAAGAGTTCAGGAATAGAAATGTGCAGGCTCTCAAGGACTGTGTTTGACATTTGTTCTCTGGATATACAGGATTTGTACAGATCCATAATATTAAGCCCAGTACTATAAGCCTCATTCAATATACAAATGCACAGGTGTATCCAGTAAAGCAAGTGTTAGCCTAGTTAAACAAAATCAGTCAAGATCATGAACCTTCAATGCCTTTATTCAGGGGGGGGGTCAAATATCAGCCCCTTTCTACTGTTATGTATATGAACAGAATCGTGGGAACATTCCCCTCAAGGTTAAAATCACTTTAATAAGGTTGGTGTTGGCTACTTCAGGCTTTGCCAATGAGGGTTACTGACCAGAGGGAGAGGGAAGAGGAATATTTCACCTTTAACCAAAAATTCCCATCTTGGAAGGCACGGGCACCTTTCCCCTCTGGTGAGCAAGGGCCCTGGCACTGTAATGCTACATCTGGCTAGTGTTAGCAAACAGATATACCACCCCAATAGTTCACACTGCAAATGGTTGACATTGATGGTGGTTGGATGTCTGCGCTGGACTGCTGAATTATTTATGGGATATAATGGAATATTACCCCTATGTATGTTAAGATTTATCATGTACAGGAGTCCAATGTGTGAGTATACTCAATGAACGCACCCCTGCTTAGAAATGTTGTTATGGTAATAGGATACCTTGGTTTTTAAGGATCAAAGTTTTTAATAACTTTAAAGAGTACAATAGTAGACCCATAAAATTATGCATTTTAAATATTCTTGATCATCACAAAGTAATCGTAATCATGTGGTTACTTTTTTGTAAAAACATGATTTTTTCACAGAGATTGTCGAGACTTCCCTAAACATATTTTTATTCGCACAAAACATGAAAATTCTGTTTATTCGAACTAGGTATGACAGGGTGTTTGCGATTTTATTTTAAGGCCTTGTAACCAGATAGCTCTGGAGTCAATCGAGACTTTCAAGGATTGCTGATGTCTGCATTTTTGTCCGGAGTTTTCAGGATAAAAGTCTTACAAGAAAATCCCAGACACTCTTGTGTAGCTAATGGAATAAAGAAACTAAATTTTCAAGTTAAATACGGAAAAATTCTTTTTTGCTGAAATTATAACAATCTCTGTCAAAAATAAAGATTTTAAAATTTTTTCATAATTTCGAGCACCTGGGCACTATTTCTATGCATACAAAAAGATTCTATATAATCATCAAGGATTTTAAAAATATAGTTTTATGGGTCTAGTTAAGAAATTTGATCCTTGATGACAGATGGTATCCCAGTACCTTAATTTCTGTAGATTGACCTAGTGATAATATTTGTTCCAGACTGATGTTGGTCTAACATGTTCAATGGGCAAGGTGCACTGATAGGCAATCAGTAGTGGATGCTCTCAGTCTCTGATAATACACACTTACTGAAGATCAATCCTCCTATTGATTTTCTGAGCTGGCCAGATTCTTTTAAGGAATCTCATAGAATTCTAGTAAAATATTAGTTCTCTGTTTCGCATGGAAAAGAGCCACGTGGTCCTGTGATTTCAGACACATACATGTACAAATGTATATGAATCGTGTTCACCAGCCTGTTTCTGAATACCTCGAAGCAAATGTACACATTTACTGGAAATGGAAAATTCCAAGTATTTGCTTTATTATGTATGAATTTATTTCTGTAAAGAAAGTGGATATTAACCTGGTAAGGCGGCCAAATAAGTGTCGGTTTTGCAAACTTTTCAGCGAGCCTATCGGTCAGTAGATGTCACGTAACAACCTTGTCTGCCAAATAAGACGATTTTGCTATTCATCTGACAAAATTTTACGTAACATGGTAGAGACAAGGCTGACATGTTGCAAAGAAAATATTTTCACTTGTCACTGTGAGTGGCATGAGATGATGGATTAGATATACTATACTGAGCACAGCTCGATAAAGTGCATGACGTCAAATCCGAACAACTCAAGTGACAATTTATTGATAATCGTGCTCATCTTCTTTGCTTCAACTTTCCAAAAAGAAACTTAGGCCACATGATTGTTTGCATTATTTAGTGATGATCTTGAAAAGTCATGATAGATAGTTTGTAATTGAGTGATGCGCACGATGGGTTTCATTTCGAATGGCCATTTGCCTAGTTCATTACAGTTTTCAAAGCACCAGCTTTGGCAATTTCATCAGTGGTACCTGGACGAACTACAGAATATAAAGTTGCATATACACGAGAGATGGCTGTAACAAAGTACCTAACATGGAACAGCTCAGTGGATTCAAGTGTGTGTGTAAACGCGACTGACACAGAGTAAGTTGACGCCGCGGCGGCCATTTTTGAGACCGGTTTGAGGGGTAGAGCAAGATACACTCAATCAGTTGTTTCAATTTCAACTACACGTCTAAACACAAGTGGGGCACGGGAAAAGTGATCCTCTTTCAATGCGCTTGCACAATAGAGTATATACGGGTGATCCGCTGGCATTCCATGTGGTTTGGATGTTTGCTGTTGTTTATGCGAGCATGCACAGACAGTCTCTGTGTGACTCTTGCTGATCCAGTTTGCGATCTAATGTCGTGTAAATGTGGCTGAAGTGGAGCAAGCCGCGTCATGACAACTGACAAGACGATAGCTGTCTCTGTATAGAAGCTGCTTTATCTTTCTCCATGCTGCTAATACCTCACTCCTTATTCCTCGGGGAAACCGAAAGAATAGGCAACTTGTTATGACCCATGAAAGTTTGTTGGGAGAATGGCAAAAGTTATCATTTGGCTGACAGGATGTGACAGTGATATTTACCACTGGGTGCCTTGAAAGTTTGTTGGGTGAATAGCTTAGATGTGATTATTTTACCAACAAGGTGTGACCGCGATGATGTTGGCTAATGAGAACATGTTTGTCAGATAAATAACAAAAATCTGATTATTTGTCTGACAAGTTTGTGACGTTACATTAACGAATGAGTTTGCTGAGAGTTTGTCCGGTGAATAGTATTTGACGGACATGGGGTGACATCTCAAAAATCCACCAATGACATCGTTGAATGATTTGTCATCTACATAGCTTATTTGACTGAGCTGTTTGTTGTAGCAAAAACTGGCTTATTTAACCAACTTGTTGGGTAAATAGGGTACACCATCTGCAAACACTGCTGGTCTGATAATTGTCAGACTGACAAGGTGCAAGCCAACATACCCACATACCAGTAGTGCAACTGTGCATGCACCACCATCATAGGTATTCTGGTCAATATAAATATATTGGTTGACACTCGTGATTATGAAACTGTCTACCCACTGCTTCTGTAAATGTTAATTTGAGCACCCACTGCTTGGATCCACCCAGAAAGGGAAGAGCTTCAAGCGCCCTCTGAGGGTTATTGCCCACTGGCATTTTTCATCATTGAGTACTAGTATATTAAAAAAAAATGGTAAAAGTACTTTCAAATGTGAAAACTGCTGAGCTGGTAAAGTCCCTGGGATGTGCCCTCGTTTTCCTAGCCGCCACTAGAGAATGCGTTCCTGTTCTTATGACTTGCGGTAGCGGCTATCTTCATTTAAAATATGTACACGGCAGGGTTGTGGGAAGTGGAGGCCGAACGGGAGGGTCACATCGTGGCCCAAATGAATTCATTTGCAGCATCATGGGCGAAACTAATGGGTGGGGAAGTTGTCCAGTAAAGTGTTTGTCATTTTTCCATCGTAATACGATTTGCGGATCTGATGTGAATAAGTGCTGGCGAAATTTGTGGGGGAGGGAAATTGCTGGTGACTGGCTAGTGGTGTGGTCATATTTTCAGATTCCTACTTTTGAAGTAAAAATGACTTCAATTGTAGTTCTTTTTGAATATTTCACTTTCGCAACAGTCATAGGAAGTGCGGGGAGGGCAGAGGGGACGAATACTCCTGCGGTCCTGCTCATGAACATTGAGGGCAGTGTTCACTCTACTTATTGGTCGTTAAAATGTGTTTTGAATTGAGCTGTCCTTGATTACACAGCGACACTCCAGTTGCTGTATTTACCCACAATGCCGAAAACATCTGTCAGGCTCGTTTGCTGCCTTGTTTTTGTGCCACTGGAGTTTCACATTTTATTTTTTTGTTGTCTGATTCTTAACAAGTTTTTCTCAGTTGCATTACTCAGTTCGTCCTTCCAATGCCTACCAATTATTACTGCTGTACTGTGTGCTGCAACTCTGACTTGGACAAATAACCCTGGGGTGCGTGATCTGAAATTCTTCGCCTTCCCAACACCAGTGAGAGACATGAAAATGTGCATGATTTCCAAAAGTAGGTCACGTGCTTTCTTATCTTCGGGACAAGGAGAATTCTATCACCGTGTAATCCAGGACGGCCCTATTGAATGAATGAATTGTGGATCTACCTTGAAGGTTCACAATTGGTATTGTCGGGAGGGGGGGGATGGGGGCTCACATTTGCTTTGCCCCCTCTGAAGAAAACCTTAGTTTTAACTTTTTATGGCTATCTGACTTGCCTAGCTGATGCCTGTGAGAGCCTAATGTCATTTTTAATTCACATCAGCGTGCAAAGCCTCTTTTGCCAAGGAGAAGAGTAATTTTCAATTCCTGAGCTATTTCTGGACAAGTGACCTACATTTAGAATGCTTGTGGAAAGTTCCTGCAACAAGGTTAATGGTTGTATGTCAGAAAACCAATGGGGAACTTCCTGCATATTTTGCCACTAGGATCACTAGTAGCGTGGGTCCTTACGATTGCCATTTTTCTGTGTATTTGTTATGGTCTGGGTTGTTTGTAGCTGGTTTTATTATGTTACTGATGAGTGATATTTGTTGAAAACTTGCATGTGTAGTTAATAAAGACTTTGTGAAGTTCATACTCAGATTTTATACAAAATACGTTTTTTAAACTCTAATTTACCATTGAAATGGAGTGATTCATTTCCATGGGCCTGACATCGACGGAAAAACGAGACGTACAGGTTTAAATTTTTAGCTGAATTTAATGTAAGGTAATCTTGAGCAGTGTGTTTTTATTGTAGTCTTTTCAAGATATCAAAGTAATGAGTAAATAAGTACTCAGCGATGCATGCAGTGTTTTCTGTTGCATTGACCGGCGGAGTGTCTAGTGGCAGCACTGTATCTCCTATGAACAGATAAATGTGATAACTAATGACATCCATATTCATGAGCAGAATATTCAGAAGTGTGTTAACAAACAATAGCACTTATCCCGTGGTGTACTACAGAGGTACAGTAGGCCTATTTGATTTCATATCTGATGTGCTGCGGTACTCAGACATGTGAGTCAACGTGGCCCGATTCCTTAGGTACGAGCGCACTTGACAGGTTTACAAACGATCCATTTTTTCCATATCTTATAAATATATATGTATGATAAGTTTTTGAGTGGCTTGAAAGACCACGAGATGTTTTTCTTACAATTTTTGCATTTTGTAGGGCTTGTAACTCGTATGTTTGATTACTGGGAAAACCTTTTTGAATGGACGACTTTCTCGAGTCACTTTTAATCACGCTATCTTGCTTAAAGTGGGGGTTTTAACATGCCAACTCTAAAAGGTGGCTACCACAATTTTCATCGGTAAAACATTGCACTACTTCCTGAATAACTTAAGTGTCTGTCCAAATGCGACAGCCAGGTACAAAAGTTTCTAGTTTAATAAAGGGTGGACGTTTGCTGGAGGTCTCACACTGTCACTGGTCGCTGAAAGCACTGAAATTTGAACACTGCACAACCTGCGCAAAACTGTAGCTTAGTGTACCTTTCCACATTTATTAGAGAACTTATCGCGTCTCTGAAAACAACTTAATGTAACTCCAAAGCGAGTTCACAAATACGCAACTAATGTCTCTCAATCAGCTCGTGTAGTTATATGTGCAATCAACTGCTAATTAGACTAAAAAGCTGCTATAAACTTGTTTTCGGACTGTCAGTGAACCATAGTTTGATCAAGACCACTTACCGATATAGGACTGGTTCGTGCTATTTCCTTACTGAGATGAGAAGTCTGGACATGGGCAGAACTATGCTTGGTATATTAGATATGATAACCCGCCTTGTCAAGCCTACTTGTTGAGTCTGGTCTCAGCTGAACAATAATAATGAGCGTTTATTAGTTCTTTCAAAGCCATGAATCGGGCAAGACGAGTCTCATAACTGTGAGTGGTCTAAACCAACGTAGTTTGTTTTTTACGTAAGGCTTTTCCGTATAGGACCTACATTTTTGCTTGCTTGTTGGACATACTGTACAGACTTCAGAACACGGTTGAATGGAAACCCTTGAACCACGCAACAAAAACGCTAGGTCAAGTCAATGCTACTACTATTGTCGGCGTTCGGAATTCATATTTAGAATATAAACAAGAATACAAAAAAATTATTAACATGCAAACGAGGCCCATACGTATACAAGTATGAGTAAAAAATGCTGATCTAATGGTATGTATCGTGAGTGGCAGCAGTCTCACAGTGAGGTCGAGTTGTAGTGTGACCAGATGTCAAGCTTTAAATGTTTTTTTCAGCAGCAAATATGCATAAAAAGGCGTATATTGACTCTTAGTCAGATTTCATCTCGACATGTAATCTTATACACACTTCTCGAGCATCAAGTAATACCCATTGCTCTGACCAATGGACGGAAAAGCACTATGTTTCAACGGTAAATTAGTCATATAAGGAATATCAGTATTTTGCTAATTATTCATGTCTAAGGCTTTGAAAGTCATTATGGATTGATTACACTGTCATTAACGTATTTGCAAAAAACAGTCGTAAACAATCAGTGTCCATAACGAATCGGGAGAATATGGCAACTGGAACAACTCGTACTCTTAGGGATCCTTTGAACATTTTTGACTAGTAAGAATAAACAAACATTACTAATCAAATATTGGTAACTTGTGTTTAGGGACAAGAAGATGTGTTGATGGTTATTTCTTTGGAGGACATCGGTTCTTGAGCTGTTTGTGGGGACTCTTGCCTACTTCGAAAGACTGCTTCAACCAGCATAATCTCTGGCATTGATTTTTTCACTTGTCTGCTTGACAACAAGGGATTTTTATATTTGACTACAAGCCACATGTATGTCCAGCTGACAAATCCTTTAATTCTCATTTGATTAAATTTTAAAGTTTCAGTTCACTGCCTGACTGCATCTAATTATGTTGGCAGGCATTAGATATCTTGTTGTAGGAAGAGTTTCTCGGGAAATTCATCTAATTTAAAGAAACACTTGTCCATAAAAAGAACTTCATCTCGATAAGGGGGAGGAGACATTGTGGCCCAGTGTGATAGATCCCCGCCACACACTTCTGGACCCTTGAGCCAGGTTTCCACCTCCTCAGCTCAGTTTTAACAATACATTAAATTAAATAAAGCTCAAAAATGGTTCCTGGCTATCAGTGCAACGGGCCCACATGCGCAGCCCGCGCACGTCTGGTGCAACGTGTACGAGGTGCCTGCCATTATTTTTTATATATTTATGTTCTTAAGGGCCTAAATGTCTACTTTCATGGTACAGCTAACGTCCTCACTGAGTGGTTCTCAGGTATCACTGTTTCTAAATTCAGATCTGATGTCATCTCAGCGTTATCAGGAAGGCTGTACAATGTGTGCAATGTGTGCTTGTGTTTGTCTTAAGGTAAATAGCTTATTGTGAGTAAATATACAAATGTTCTGGCAGCTGTGCTGGCTTCTCAATGAAAAATGGAGTATTCTTGCGCATATCCGAAAAATTATTAGGCAGGAGACTGGTAATAAAAGAGTAGGAAGGAAATTATGCTGCTATCAAGTACTTGCTTGACATGGATCGGATCTCTGCATTGGAAGACCTTACTTCTTGGGCTGTTGCTTTGATAGATTTGTGTTGTGTGACTTTGTGGGCATGTTCAAAATTTTTTCACACCTGTAAAATTCATGGCAGAATCGGAAACACTACATGTCCGAACATGCAGTGGTGACCCCGGGTGAAGCACAACCAAACTGGTTACCGACTGGCATAGGGAGTGTTTCTCAAAGCTAAAAGCTGGCATTACCACACAAGTCAAGAGTGTTAAATGTGCAGCACTGATACAAATCTTATTCTACATACTATGTATACACTTGCCTTCATATTTGCTGCTGACAGGATTCTTAAACCAATTCATTGCGTGTACAGAATAATATAAAGCTAGGTGCCAGCTAATGTACGGGAATCAGCTTTCGCTGTGTTTTCGCTAGGCATGGGAAGTTGCCCTGGTAATACATGCTTAAGTTAGGGAACAAGAGTATCACCTAAAAGCTGTGCTGTTATCAATGCTTTTTAAGTATCATTTGTTATTGTTATCAACTTTTCTGTTCTTAATTATCACATTTCATTTTTTTATTGAATGTCCATTTTCTTGTTGATGTCCATTTTCATAGTTATTTCGCTGTACACAAATGTGATGGTACGGTAATAATATAATGAAGTACATACATGCAAAGCATACCTCAAACTCACATGTCGAGATATATTCATGAATGTACGATTTACTTGTGTAGCTGTAGTGAACAAAATCGTCGATCAAATTATCTCGATGCTATTCCCATCATAGTAGAGCGGGGAGCCGATTGTTGTGCGAACAGATTGTGGAAGATATGTGCTAGCAGCTGATGGTCCGTGGTAATAGTGAATCTGATCCTCTGATGAAAACGTCAAAATGTTCTTGTAATTTTGAATCTGGTGGAGATGGTATGAGGAGCGCGCTCTGCGTCATTACAACAAAAAAAAATTCATGAATGCACTCCGATTGCTTAACTCTGGCCAACAGGTCTACTAGAACTGAAACCAGAAAAGGACCAAAAAATAACATGTCCCCTAGGTTTTCCAAATTTGTCCAATTTGGGCCAGTTCACCCATACCCACATTTCTCAAATATGGTCCCTGATCTAGAAACTCATGTACAATAGTGGTATGTATTTTAAAAGAGTACAATTATTTCATGAAAAATCTACATGGGAGAAATGCCAGTAATATTTGCATCCAAAGCATTCAGTTGGAAAGTTGTGTCACCCATATTGGCTGACACTGATCAAGGTACCTAAACCACACGGCTAATTGACTGCAAAACACCATGTCGGACACAAAAACACGGTTCACTCCGATAAAGCATGTCGAATACACTGCCATGCTCTCGTCGTCTTCCCAAGTAAGAAGAGCAAAATAGTGATTATTTCTACACTGAATGGAAATTGATCAGCATTCATGTATTTGACTTCGCCTTTGCCCAAGAAATGGGGTTTTAGTGCAAAAATACAATTTGAGACCCATATTTCAAAACCTAGTAGCACATGTTTTTATCCTTATTGGATGATTAGAACGTGTTATAATGAAGCCACCAGTACCTACATGATAATCCTAACGAAATCCATAGGTGGAAATTTCATAAATATCCTTACTTGTCACAAACTGGATCCAAATGATATTCCACCATTTTAGATTTGCCTCTAAGTCAGAAGTTAGATTCATTGAGGAATGATTGAATAACAACGCCATCTCTCAGACTGGCTTAAGCATGTTTTACTAGGAGAAAGTTAACTGTGGTAAACAGTATAAACATAACGAGGAATATGCGATATCAGAATAATTAAATGAAATTTCTATACAATCTTAGTTACCGGTGGTCTTGGGCGATTTTCTTAGGCGGCCGACGGCGTGAGTAATGTGTGACATCCTATTTCTAATAGAATACCAACTGGTGGCGAAGTATCTTCACAAGGAGAACTTGTTGCCATGTTGCCAAATAGTATAGTATTAATGAGTGTAAATTAAACGTGAAAAATTTTCATTCTGCCTGAAGCATTTGTGTACCAGAGCCCAACTGCTGGCCAGACTGGACATCACTGCTCCTCGGAGCAAGATGAAAACATTAATTAGGTCTGCGGGCCTTGAATAAATGAAATTCGTGTGACTGAGAGATTAAAAAAGTTACTGCGTCGTGCTCCTAACGCTACAATATGTTCCCATTGCCGTCATTCAGCTCGTAGCCTACAGTTCACTACACTACCCCCAGTTTGGGGAATGTTTTAGATAGCAAAGGTATTGCAAATTTTGGTGCACGTTTTAAAATATGTTTTGTCTAATGTTTAAAATCAAAGTCAGCATGTGATTATTTTCCCGGCGAACTGACACATTGGAGAACTCCCTCTGGTTGTCGTGTCTGGGCAGCAAACATCAAGCACATGTGCATGTTATTGTGATTCAGGAGAGGAGCACACTGTTTTGAAATAAAAAAATGTTTTTGTTTGTTGAAACATTGCCGGCCGTATGTGACTGTTTTTTTCTTTTAACGGCCAGTAAAGCCAGTGCCGATTTTCTGCCAAGTTACAGTATGAAATGCGCTGTCGTTAATCACGCGACAATTGTTGGTAACGGTACCTTGCATTAGTTTCTCGATATGGCGACAAAGAAAAGAAAGCTTGTTCTTCTAATTTATTACCAGTACTGCTATTGAAATTTGACATACCCTCGCGATGAGTCAGGGCACCTCAATAGTGTTGGCTGTGGGAGATGCGACATATTCACAAATTAAATTATAATTGCATTAAATACCACTTGTCATGTGCAAAAAACAGATAAAATTATGACAACAGATAATCAAATTCGTATAATAAGAACCAAGTGAGAATCAAAAACAACCAATCAGAATTCTAAGTAGGCTTACGCTGACGCTGATATCAATACGTTTTCAAGGACATCTTGGCTGTTATTCCGGAATCATTAGCAAATGCTAAGGAACTGGTCACGCAAGTAGAATGGAATAGTCTATGACTTTCTGTTCTTGGCCGAGGTACAAAACTGTGCTCTAAAAGGCTTTTACTTTGGTAACAGAAAAGATGTGAACATTATACCATGATACATAGTACTTAATTTGGTATATATTTTCGAGTTTTGAACTAGATTAACCCTTTGAGATGAGGACTTTGAAGGCATGTTATAATCCTTCAATGTTCTTTTTTACTGTTCGTTAATTAATAGCAAACATGTCGCAGACATCAGCATGACGAGCGTT
>NMRA01000001.1:4147179-4219161 GCA_002633005.1 Phoronis australis
GTATCACATATCACAACATACAAAGATTAACCAGACTCTGGCTGGCGACTGACTGCCGCGAAGTCGACATCGGCGAGTGCCTCAGTTAACAGGCATCGGTAGAATAATCATGTAATAATCGTTAAAATAATCACAAACCTTACCTTTGTATGGGATCGTGCTTACTTCCTCTCATAGAAGCACCCTTTTTACGCAATCTCAGATTCAGTTGGCACGGCTGCAAGCCATTTCACCATGTATTTAAAGGGCTCGCGAAATCGAGGCTGTTAATCTATCACCACTAGTACACGCACGCCCTCTAGTTATTGTAGATTTTCCGAATAGCCCCATTGTCTCTTTGAACCATGGAATCAAATTACAAGCTATAAATAACATGTACTTAATATCAACTGCATTTTTCTCGTGGTTCATACAAATGGCTAGATCATTGAAAATCTGATTTTGTTAGAATGATTGATTTTGTGGTTCATCAAGAACACAATTTTTGCTTGTATGTGTCATGTTGTAGTTAGTTCATATGATTCAGTGATTGGAGTGGATGATTTAACATTTTGCTTTTAAAATGGCTATGCTCAGTAGTTTTGGCGTATGATTTGTTCGTATGATTATCTGGTGCTCTTGTGTCAGTTACTGAACTACATGTGAGTTAGTTGTAAAACATGTAGTTTGTGTGGTCTTGAAAATCAATAAAGCATATTTTTGACATGTGTTGACTGTTTCTGTTGTACAGCCCAATAGCCTTTCTATCCATCTGTTGTATACTATTAATGATGTGATTGTCCTGTAAAGTAGTGGCTGGCTTAGCGGGCTCATGATGTGTGTATGAAAGAACTACTGTACAGTCTTTTCTCCTGTGTTCATTGTTAGAGGTGTCTGAATAAATTTGTACTTGTTGAAATGAAATTTCTCGAAGCATGTTGCTTTGTTGTGACATTCAGTTTTTGTTTGTTTTTCACATATGCTTATGGTTTGAGCAATGTGGAATTCACCTGTAATCTTGTTAAAAGTTAAAGCCTATTGCTTTGGGGCTAAATCAGCCAGAAGATGGCACTGTGATGGTCATTTTCCAATTGTTGCTTTGTGGAGTTAGTTCGATCATCCTTTAAAGTCCGAGAAAAATGAGCCAAATGCGTTTTAGACATGCTAAATATATGTACTTTTGTACCATTTGTTTCATTTTATATCATAGTCACTTTTTAATTATGATGCATATTGTACCTCCCCACTGTCGCACACACTCTTCATCTTCTTGAAGATTCATCATCGCCTAGTCATCGTTGTGAGACAGCACATTTCCATTATTTCTAACCACAGCATTGACACCTCCTGATTGTGGGTTGAGACTACGTAAAAATTCCCCCATTTGGAGCAGTTATCAATTAATTACGTTGCTGAAGGAACGTCACCAGTCAGAAACATTGCCAACTTTGGGCATGTGTGAATTGATACCGTGATTACAAACCAAAACAGTCGTGTAATCAGACAAAGCACCCATCTAACTCGGCAAATTAAACAGCCACACATCAAAAGAGAAGTGCGACAGTCCTAAATAAAACTGTTTATCGGCTTGGCTCGTTTAAGCGCCCGAGCATTGCATACTTAGCTCTTCTAATGTATGTCTCAGAGAGCACTGATTCAACTTTCCCGTCAGCAACAAGCCTTGCGACACATTCTTTGAACTCAAAACCGTGAAAGGGTGTACCTAGAAATCCCCATGTGAATTGTGGTTAGCATGACTTTGGATACACGAGGCACACAAAGTTGTGCAGCCAGCATTCCTATGCGTGGTGCTATGATGAGGACGCCTTTAGATTAACTAGTATTCCCTGATTTCAAACCATGATTAATTTGGCTATCTCTTCAGACAGAGAACGATATTTCTAAAGAAATGGATTTCTTTGTAATCTTTGGGCCTGTATCACCTATTGGTTGTCCTTTTTATTTCACATTTTGCCCCCGCCCCATTAGTTTAGACTGGTCGGTGTGCTGTTAGTTGCATTGGTCACAGGCATTTTATATATGCAAATTGATCAGCTAGTCTACAATGCTGTCTTAGAATCTGAAAGCAATACACATTACTCATGTTGCAAGAAATGATTAGTTGTCATTGCTGACACAACATTTTACAACCTTTATGCGCCAATGGCGATACCTAAAATGACTGAAACTAAAACACAAAGTCATTTGAAAACTAGTTGGAAATTTTGCTTCAAAATTTTGCCCAAAATTTCATGCTTGTGTTGACCAATAATGCATGTATTTATTATGTTTAAAAGTCACATTGGCCCTTTTTTACTCCGACTTAAGGTATTCTGTTGAAATTTTGTCAGTTGATCTCATCAATGGCTATCTGGATTGTCATTTGATTCTCAGTGCGATTTACCATTCTTCACGTATTTGAGATTTTCCTGTTCCTTTTCTTTCCTTGATTGCCTTCTCGCACCATTTCTACGTAGTCCATAGTTTGACTTTTTACATCTAATAAGGTTTTGTTGATCTGAAGGATGCAATTTGTTCTGAAGTAAAATTCGCTGCACATGAAACAAAATATCACAGTGGAAATTGCTGAAGAAGTTGTTTTTGTGGGAAACACGTTTTGCTGGTGGATTGTTTTTTGCCTACATTAGATGCGCTTGACGTAAACTTCATTAGACGAGCATCTGTTCATGACAACGCTTCATGTCAAAGTTTCGTTGAATGCATGAAAAGAATAATAAAACACTTTGGTGGTGAAGTTGAAATACATGTTCTGATGCCTAACTGGCATCGCACTTGTGTCGATGATAACCCTTTGGTGAATTGCGAATGAATGTGCATATGTCAGATCAGGTAACTGGGACTCTCTTAGTCAATGCTTCATCAATTATTTGTAAAAATAAGTTCGATTTACAATTAACGCAAATACCAACAACCAAGATCTGGTTAAAACAATTTTTTAGTGTCTATGAAACATAGCATTTCTCTCTAATACTTCGTACAGTAGGTGTCCGAAGGAAAAGTAGTTAGCACACCCTTTTTGGACTGTTAAAATCAATTTGTATACCTATACAACTACACAAATCACTAAGCATCAACTGTTCGGATAATCAACACCAGAGTCGTACGTTTGCTAATGAGCTCTAACAACGCATCTTTATTGGCTATCGTGCCCCGAGCTTTCCAAATGGTCCTTGCATGGAACAGTACCATATACAGATGCTTTCATTATGAACCGTGAGTGATCATTGATCGAAACTGCAAAAGTGTCGTGCGTTGAAATATGAAAGCACTCTGAAGAGCAACACTTGGTAAAATCAAATAAAAATTTAAAAGTGAGGTGGCTGACGAAAGCAACGACAACTGATATGAAGCGGCCTCTCGCACAGCTCTCTAAACTTTATTTGCAACACAAAACAAAAACCAGTCCTAACATAAAATGTTGAAAAGCAGAAGAGAACACACCAGGACATCTGGTAGTTATTAAACAAACTGACTAGTGGCACAATGTGTTAGATAGCCCTTGATCAAATCTATTTACATAGCAAATTTGAAAAGGTTCGGTAAACGGATTGCAGAGCTAGAGCTCCGCAAACATAATTCGACAGCGCCATCTTGTTTCCGATTTTAACCCAAAACAACAGTTTTCGAGTCATTCACAAACAACGTGTTTAAATTTCTTGTTGATCCGATTAGAATTGCCATCTACTATATTGGTTTTGGGCCAAATAAGTAATATTCTAGAGTTAGTGTCTGTAGCGTGTGAACAAAGAAACAAAAAAGCAAACTTTATAACAAAGCAACAAACTTGAAGATATTTCATTTCAACAAGTAACAATGTAGACTACACTTGTCGGCCCGGTCAAGTAGAGAGCTCAGTTGAGCATGCTCGCTACGGGGTTGTCAGTCTCAAAGACATAAAGCCTGTGGATCAAAAGTTACCGCAAAGGCATCGCTCAAAAGGAAGTATTTGCTCACTATTCTATTTAAAGTACCAATCGTTTTTACTGTGGATGTTTTTATTGGACCTGGCACTCGTGGTTGCTGGAATAATTTATTCAGATATATTTATTTTGTTTTTTGGTTGTACTCACCCTTACTCAATCTAACTGAACTCCTCATAGCACCGGAGAATAATCTGAGGTGCATGTTTCAAGCTCTGATCTTGTCCAATTTTTGATGAACAATTCCGACTTCGGCCTGTTTACTTGCTGCTATAATTTGGGTTTGACTTTGATATGTGCTGACTACCGGGGGTGCCAAATGCACTGATTTCACAACATAAACAATTGATATGTGCTGACTACCGGGGGTGCCAAATGCACTGATTTCACAACATAAACAAATAATTGTAAACTAAAGGTATTGAATATAGGAAAAAAATTATTAGTATAGGCTTTGGAAGTCGCCACAACTTTTGAATCACATTTCAAGTGTATTAGTGTTCTGATTTTGATTCCTGCTGTGGTGACTTCATGGTGACTTGGGATTTTTCGTAGGTCGCCAAACACAATCTGAAGTCACATTGGCTAGGTGCAGGCCTCCAAATCAAGCACTCGGGACTTCCACTGTTGCGATGCCCTTTTTTGGTTTGTAGCCTTTGCAAACCTACGTGCTTATCGTGTGCTTTAGCGTAGTTACCATTTTGCTGGTTTACGTTTCCATAGATTTTATGGGCAATACACACTTACAGGAGTCCTGGACTTGGAGAACCATTGTGATGCCCGTTATTCAGTGGAGAAAACTGGTTCTTAAAATGTGGGGAAACTTGTGACCATTACCATTTTAGGTAGTTAAATTCAGGATTCACCCTCCTGTTAGAATACTGCTTATCCCTACAATCTTTGACAGCTGCTAGCTTTCCTCTGCTTGCCATGGGTTTCTTCTGTACTTTGCAGAGAAACATTGGGGCACATTGTTCATTTTTCAAATTTCTGTCCATTTATTGGTCATTGAATAAAAAGAATGTGTGTGGTTTCAGTTACCTTGAAAACTGCTGTTATGAGTTTTAGCTTTTTATTTTCAGCACTCTGATTGAAGTTCCGTTCTATTTTGTAGATGCCAAATAGTGTACAGGGTTGAAGTTTGCTAAATTCTCAAGGTCAGTATTGCAAGTTCCATTACCCAAGAGGCCAGATCACTAGATGACTGAATTCTAATGCATCATACCAAAGAGGCAGTTGCCCAAGTGCAAGTTACCCTTATTACCTAAACGTGCTTGTTGTAAACCTGCCACCCACATTATGTCTGAAGTGTTAGTCACTTGGCACATGCGTTGCTAGAGGAAAGACTGTACTCACTAGCACAGCTTGTCTTCTTGATATAGTGGTTTGCGCTAAGGCAAGTTGAACAGGCCCTAACGCACACCGCAGTTCATTTGCCAAGCTGGTGTCAAACTGTGCAACTTTTGTCCGCAGGGACAGTTGTGCCAGATCATCTTTTTCTTGGGGTAATTGGCACCAGGATAAGTGGCCATCTGTACACAACTAAACTGATGAGCCTCAGTTGTGCCCTAGTGCAAGTTATCCCAGGAATAAAATATGTGAGTTCAAACGTCCTTATGGAGAAAAGTTGGCGGCGCAAGCTGAAGCTTGCGTGAAGGTGGAAGTTATCAGCTCCTTGCTTGCTCTGCTGTGCTTAAATGCAAACACTTCACTCTCATTATACATGCACTGAGTGAACATGCTGGTTGCCTAATTTCTGACTTAATAGTAGTGCTTAACTAATTCATCTAGGTGGACCTTCAGCTAATTACTGGCAAGTTTCCTCGGGAATATCTTGCACTTGTTTAACTGCTTTATTTGACACGGCTAATGCCTCAATCTTGTGAAAAATTAATAATAGTGCCGTGCTTCACGCGACCATGATACATGTGTTTGAGTGAATGTAAGGTTCATTTTCCTGATACTCATGGTGAAATGCAATATTTAAAATTGGCATGGGAATAGCTGATGAGAACGGGAGTGTATCACGGAAACAAAGAACGGGCAACTCACTTCTTGACAGAGCAACATCTGTGGTAAATTTTGTTTTGCTGAATAATGACAAAGCAAAGAGACTAATTTTATCTTGTACAAGACTAAAAAGTAAAAAATAATAACTACAGTATTCGCCCTAATAAGCGCCCATGTGCGTATAAGCATCCCCACGCATTTTCAGACTTTGCTAAAATAAGTGCCCAGTCCATGAATGCCGTGTACATGTGAAAAATGCCTTACCTACAGTTCTAAAATTGTACAGTAACGTCTTCAATTTATCAATAAGATCCGACAGTCCTGAAAAAAATCATGGTGCGCGGAATTTGTTGACCACGAGCCTCGCCGCTATGTTGGTATTTAGCCGTGACTCTTCCGCCGAGCTTCAAAAACAACGCAAAAGTTTTGCTGATCTTGCAATGGATGTGTCCTATTGTGGTCTGGCCTTTCAGAACAGACGCAGCATACTTGTCAACGGGATTGTATTATATGTTTCCCCGTACAGATCTTCTCCCTCAACAGGAATCCAAATTTCTTTGTATACGTGAAAACCACGAATCGAAGACTAATAAAAATTTGACCTTTGTTAAAAGTAGGTGGCCAGGAAGCCCGCGCTGCATATACGTACCTGTCATCGAACATTAGTCTTCGGGAACTATCTATTCACGAAACGGGTAGCATAGCATCGATAAAAAATAAATACTGGTACTTATTTCCAAAAAACGCTTGCGTTTTAGGAGGAATTATTAAATTAATCGTAATTGGTGTTTTTAAAGTCGATTATTTTGATGATAGTGAACACTTCCGCACCCTTACACCCCCCCGAATCTCCCGAAAAATAACTGTTAGACTGTCACACTTCCAGTCACCCGCCGACTCAATATCGGCCTTACCGAGACAATTCATGAAAATTTTTTAGCAGATGAGATCAACAAGTGGTAATAAAACACGTTCTGCTTTACTGCTTGTGTTCTTTAGTTGTAATGCACACCTAGATTGCTACATTTGCTCTGGCAAATGAACTCTGATGACACGAATGTGCTCGCTCACACACACGCAGACGAACTTCAAAACAAACATCACGTGACATCTTGCGGAGTATGATCTAGCCCAGACTTGGACTTATTATGCAGTTAATCCCGACTCCACAGGAACTTAAAAATGTTAGGGACGCTATTTTGAAAACTTAATGAGGACTTCAAGTAATTTGTTGAGTCGAAACTATATTTTTACTCAAGAATTCAAATTGATCTATCAGTGATCGCGAGGCAACGACGCATCAGTTGGCGAGTGTTCACACTGGGATTTTCCTGAGAAATGCTCGTAATTTAACTACAAAGTTTGATAGCAATGCACTGCTATTTTGTAGAAAATCTGTCATAGGTTACACGGATACGTCACAGAGCGTAAATTTGATGAATTCTAGCTTATGATTTCACCTGTTTCGGAGACCAGGTTTCAACCACTTTGGGCTATAATAACTCCTCCCTTCCTGAAGCGAATTTTTCTAAGCACCCAGGGTGCTTATTAGGGCGAATACAGTAAGTATATTTTTATTTGGTTAAATATTGTATTTTGGTGGGTGTGCTGGATGTATGTGACGGTACCTATTTAGCATATGTCTATCATGAGATTTCTGATGTCAGGGTTTTCCCAGGGATTAAAAATTTTGGTGATTAGTTAAAAAACAATATGCATTTTAATTGGATTCGTGACACATCAACGGTTTTAGCACCCTTTGGTGTGGCAGAAATACAGCACCATGATGTCAAGGAGTTGGCCTTGGATCCCAACAGGTCAACTATCTGCAGTGGTTCAGATGGATAATTCTTTGGATAGCTGCGACCTTTACATGATTGCACAAAACTGATGTTTGTGACCTCGACATAGAATTATAATGCTGCAACACAGTGATGAAAATGAATTTTTCATGTAACTAAACGATAAAATTTCTTGGAATATCATTTCGTTCGACGTGTAATGGTTTTGGTAATCTTATTTTTATATCTGAGCAAAAAATGTCTGAATTTCCATAGTAGACGAGACTTCTTGTTTTCTTAAATTGCGTGAAACATCGGTTGAATTTACTAACAAAAGCATAGCTTGCTTGTGTTTAAGGCAATGTCATCATGAAAACAGTTATATGGCATTTCTTTGCCCCTCAAGAAAAACTTAAACAAATAAATGCCATGGCAGAGAGTTATTTTAGAACAATAAAATACCAGTAAGTGCTGTGAAGTTATTTTTACCTCTATTCCGAGGTATCCAGTAAGTACTAGGCAACCATCAATTTAAGCAAATATTTGGAAATTCCATTATGACATCAACAACTTGACAACTCAACAACCAAACAACGTACAGATCCACTGCACTCAACTAGCATTTTATGTGCCCACATATTTGTATGTGGGTGAATATTGCAGTCATCTCTGTCTGGGTATCCGGTGTGTTTTATGTAACTATGTTAATAGTGCTCTAAAACTTATCGTTTGCGTAAGTTGTCAAGATATTCGAAGCAGCTGCGTTTTACGTTTTAAATGCAGTTGCATTTTACGTTTTAAATGCAGCTGCATTTTACGTTTTAAATGCAGCTGCATTTTACGTTTTAAATGCAGCTGCATTTTACGTTTTAAATGCAGCTGCATTTTACGTTTTAAATGCAGCTGCAAAGAATGTATGTCTCTGTTTTTTTTCAATTTAGGGATATTATTCTTGGCATTTAAAATAAAAGTTGTTGCAATTTTCCTTACTTTAATGGTCGATTAATGTCTTGAAAATAAATCAATAAAAAATTCTGAAAATCGATTGTTCTTTCCGGGTTTGGTGACTGTTTAGCATAATTTTTTTAGATTTGGATATCAGGACCATTTTCAATGAAATAAGTCAAACCTCAGAACGCGTATGCTGAAAACGTGAATGGACTTAAACACAACTTAAGTAGAGCGATAGAGTGGCTGCGATGTTCGGCTAAGTTACCCAATTTTCTTCATTTAACCTACTCTTGTTCTGCAGAAAATGGAAAGATCTGTTACTCAAAAAACCATGTGTTGCATGCTTATGATTGATGTGACAATTCAAAATCTTATTTCTGTCATTTTCTTTTTTAAAAAATTGGCTGATTAACACTGAATAACCGGTCGACGTAGCTTATTGGGAGTTGATTGTCCGAAGCAGTTTCATCAGATTCACCACACTTTCTTATGAAACTGCTTCTGTATTTATGATGTTTTTTGCGAAATTAGCTGTAGAAAACTGAGAACAATTGTTGATTAATTGTTGAATTTACATTATATATATGTACATGACATATACTGTCGGTATCCGGTCTCAGTTTGTCGCTTCTGTATTCATAGAAATGACGAATTCACTGTTATAATTCTCTGGTATGTTTTTATCTCAAACGTTTTTTCTAACTTTCTAACTACACTGTGGCCGTCAGGTCTGTTCTTAGTTTATGATTGGAGAATTGAAGGACTGAAGCATTGGTGATGAAAATTCCAACTGTGATTATAAAACATCATTACTTCAAAGCAGATTCAAGAGACTAATGAAAGTTAGTGTTTATGGGCCTAAGAACTTCAATTGCCCATCTCATTTATCTGTTCAACTGGTATTAAGCCAGATGTAAACCACTGGAAATAGAGAATTTCAAAAAGGGTTGCTCCCGTTTTTAAATTCCTGGCAGGTGATGATAGCATGCACAGATTTTCTATATAGGGTGGGTAAGGGCAGCATCCAACCCCCCCCCTCCGGATTCGCCTTTATTTAAATGAGGCGCTATCAAGAGTAGGGAAACTGGTCATCACAATCCCCCCTGGTTGCCACAGTTTCCAAGCTACTCCTTCGGGTTTGCCACAGTTCCTTCGTTGTGACAAATTTTCAGGTCACCCTTGCAAAAAAGGATGTTGATAGGCCATAATGCTCTTTCATGATGAGATGGAGGGTAGGCTTTCACCTAGAGTGTGTCCAATGGACACCTTGAGTCAGATTTAGACACCCCAGTTGGGACACCCCGTTCAGCATTTGGACAAAGTGCTCAGCATTTGGCACCCTCATATGTTATTGGTCATGGATGCCACAAGAAATTGAGAAAGCCCATATTTAATGCATAATCTGTCACTCTGAATGACTGAATTGAGTCTTGTTTGTTTTGCTAGTGCAGTACATGTATGTGATGTAAACAAAGTTTGGAATCCACATGAAACTACAAGAGAGTTGAACTATTTTGTGTGTGGCATCTTGAAGAATGTCGTGGGAAAGTTACCCTATGTGACTTGAAGAAACTCAGACTTTCAGCACACCTAAAGCAATAACTGTTCAGTATAGGATGGCCTGTGCACAGCTGCTTATGGCTGTGACTGACATCGAGCTATGAACAGGATTCTTGGTAGTTTCCCATCCATAAGTTTATCATGGTGCCTATGCGTTTATGAAACTGACATACCCCTATCAGTACCCCCACGCATTTTCAGACTTCGCTGAAATAAGCACCCAGCCCATGAAAGTGTACTTGCGAAAAATGCCTTACCTACAGGTCTGAAATTCTACAATAACGTCTTCAATTTATCAACAGGATCCGACAATTTTCAAGAAATCATTGTGTATGGAATTTCTAGACCAGCAGTCTTGCCGCTATGTTGATATTCAGCTGTGACTATATACTTCAAACTTCCGCCGTGCTTCAAAAAGAATGAAAAAGTTTTGCTGATCTTGCGAGGAACGTGTCCCACTGATGGTCTGACCGTTCAGAGCAGACACAGCGTGCAGACTCCGTATGTTCTCCCTCAACAAGATTCCAAATTACTTTCAACAAGTGAAAACTGTGAATTGAAGACTGATAAAAAACTTCAAAACATGTGGCCAGGAAGCGCGCTACATACCTGTCATGGCAGACGTTAGTATTCGGGAACTATCCATCCAACCGATAGGATAGCATCAGCAAGAAATAAATATTAACACTAATTTCTAAAAATTCTAGTAGTGTAAAAAAATTGCATTATTTTGAGGAGGAATTATTTAATTAATCATAATTGGTGTTTTTAAAGTCAAATATGAAAAAATGACCCACTGATTGTGAACGCCTCTGCACCCTTACACCCATCCAGTCACCCGGCGACTCAATGACATTTAATATCGGCCTTACCGAGACAGTTCTCAAACGTTTTTTAGCAGATGAGACCAGCAAGTGCTAAATAAAACACGTTCCGCTTCATTGCACGTGTTAATTTCTTTAGTTACAATGCACACCTAGATGTAACATTGCATTTACTGTGGCAAATGAACTCTGATGACAAGCGTGCGCTCGGTCCCTCACATGCAGATGAACAGCCAAACAAACGTCACGTGACGACAACGTGTGTTCATCCAGAGATTTTTCTCATGTTGTGGAGTATGATCTATCGCAGAAGCAGAATTAACCTTTAATCCTGAATCTGCAGCAACTTAAAAATCTTAGGGACGCTATTTGGAAAGCTTAAGGAGGATTTATGGTAATTTGTTGAGTCGAAACTATTTTTGTTCAAGAATTCAAATTGCCCTTTTTACAATTGCAAGGCAGTGACGCATCAGTCAGCAAGTTTTCGCCCAGGGACAGGGATTTTAGCAAAATTTTCTGTAAAATGGTGGTAATTTAACTACAAAGTTTGATAACAATGCACCACAATTTTGATGAAAGTTACAGGTACGTCAAAGAGCATAAATTTGATGAATCCTATCTTCCAATTTCACCGATTTCGGAGACCGACTTTCAACCGTCTTAGGCTACAGTAAACGCCGCGCTGCTTTGCTTTGTTGCTGGTGGCTAAAGTGCCTTGCCAGCCAAAGTTTTAATCCTGGTGCAGCAATTTTTAAACTTGACGCGCCTTGCCCAAACTCGTCGCAGCAAAATCCCAACTCGTTACCGCAACAAGTCAAAACAGGTCATGGAGAACACTGACCGAGACAGTTTTTCTATCTGGCTAAAATGCTAGCTTTTTCGCTGGTGTTTTAGCAGTTAAATTGGTAGTGTTTTCGCCACGTGTGAATCTATTGAAAAAACCCTAGTCCGCATCATATTGCAGCGTTTTGTGTCAATACCATGCCTGTCAACAACACTCGACTGCAAAGCTGTTGATGTTGATTCTTGATCATGCCCTGATTAAACAGAACCCTGACCAGCATTACCTTATAAACAAGTCATAAGTTGCTGTGTCACTCAAGTGCTATAACATTTGTTTTTCATGTTCTACAAGGACAGTGCTCAACGTATTACTACTGTTTTCCCAGTGTTTTCGTTTTATTGTGAGTAAAGTGAGATTCTCGGAAGTAGGCAAGCAACCCTTAAAGTGACATTTTGGGGAGAAGTGATTTCCAAGATCGACCTCAGCGCCAACTCGAACCCACAACCCTAGTGGTGTAGCTCAACCTCACTCAATAAATGGGAGGAATTTGAAACCTATTAAATTGATTTCACTGACTGCCAGCCAACAGAATTGACAATTTGTAATAAAATCACACAAATTGAACAGATTTTTGTTATTTTGCAACTCTGTCCAATGCTAGGAACTTCAAGAAATCTATCTCATCAAATTATCCCAAAAATCTGTTTTTCGGCCATATACCTTATGATGCCCTTAACATCTGCTACCTTCAACTCATCCAAGGTCTTCTGTTATGCCAGATGACACTAATCAGATTCGCAGAAAACAGGTATTAGAACACTACCATTTGTTCGAAGACACAAGCGTGCACCTGGGCAGTTTTGACTGCCTGTGACACAGTGGCAGTATCGTCGTCAGAATGTCTGGGTCTACACTCTGTGCTTCTGTTGAGTTGCAAGGCTACTGAAAATATTTGCAATCTGCTTCGATGTACATCGTTCTTTAAGCGTGAATCGCAATGGGCCATTGCCTTTCTTCTCTGTGCTCGTTTGTTTAGCAAACCGTATGTGATCAATCTCATGACTTATAAGTTGCGTTTACAAATTACGCCCCACTCTCCAAATCACCTACAGACTGCGTTACCACACCCTTTGTGTTTCCAATGCAGTAAACCTAACCTGGTGGACATGGTTACAGGCGCTTTACTTTCTAGCAAAGATTTACATGCTCAATGCACTCAGCTTGTCTTTATGAATATTGTTGACTAGCTGCTTGGCTGAGGCATACCTTGTTGCCAGAATTCCATTAGTGTCCGTAAGACAAAATCACCTCTCCTAGCCTAGTTTTGGGATAACAAGGTCTTTAAATGCTATTCTCCCATGTCACCTTTTGACCAGTTTAGGTAGGAGCCCTCGTCAAATGCTCTAATTTAAACCATCTTCACATCGGCTTTCATTCTTTCTGATCTTCTCACCAACGTTAAAACCCAGCCCTATTCAATTCTCCAACTGTTTGGGTGGCCGCCTGCATTTTTGCGACTGAACACAGGAACCACCGAGTCAGTTTGAGTTATCTATCTCAGTGGCAGAAACTCCAGCCCACATTTTGCGGCATAAACCAAGCCTGTTGGATTACATATTTTAAGTTATTTTTATGTTTTGTTTTAGAACACAACAGTCATCAAAATTAAAGTTGTACTCGTAAGCTTTTCGCTGCCTGTGAGTCCATATTTGTGAACAGTTAAATTGACCAAAAAGTGTAATTAAGAAGCCCATTAATTTTCTGCTTTGATTTTCAATTAACATTTAATTGACATGTGCAGGTGTTATAACCCTAGCTTGCTAAAGGTAAATTAAGACTTATTCAGCTGGTGTGATATCATACGCAGCTTGATCATCACTATCGATTTGTGAAAGTGTTGTTGCAACCATTGTGGCACTAGAATAACTGCTATAAGAAAATGGCCAAAACGATCAGTAAAAGACTGGAGCAAAATGCAGCTACTAACAAGTGATTGAGATAACTCCTAAGAGCTGAGCCCGTGTGAGTTTAGCCATTAATTCATAAAGAGCTCGCAGTCGGACTACATTTTCAAGGGTATTGGGGTTTCTCTCCAAAAATGGATAGGGATATGCCTCCATGAAGTTACATTCCAAAGAATGCAAATACCCTGGTCGATGGAAAAATGATACACCAGAGAATTCCGAACGTTGAAAAAAATCCGGATAATACAGTGTTGTAAAATTCCGATATGCAAATGCCTTAATCGATTACAACGTTTACAAAAATAGTAACTTATAGTGGTCACAGTCACTCCCATGTGTTTCTTTTTGTGCCTTCTGTTTGTGGCAGTATGAAACAGGTGAAAGTGGTGAAAGTGCCTTCGCCAAAGTGCTTTTGCTGATTAACATGGGTGCTAGCTGCTGAAGTAATGATCTCATGTCAAAATGAAGGCTGTGGCTATCACAAAATCGATGTGGGCATGGTGAGAGGCATGTGGCTATGATTACGGTCATGGTGTTCGATGTTAGCTTGCGTTTGTAACTGTCTTCGGTGGTTGGAGGTAACACCTTTAAAAACTTGGAAATATCAGAATTAATCGTTCTGATTTGCTGTTGACATTTTCATAAACAAGATACTGTATTCGCCCTAATAAGCGCCCATGCTCCTATAAGTGCCTCCCACGCGTTTTCAGACTTTGCTAAAATAAACGCCCAGTCCATGAACGCCGTGTACATGTGAAAAATGCCGTACCGGCCTACAGTTCTAAAATTCTACAGTAGCATCTTGAATTTATCAGTAAGATCCGACAGTCCTGAAAAAATCATTGTGCGTGGAATTTGTACATCACGAGCCTCGCAGCTATGTCGGTATTTACCCGTGACTATACACTTCAAACTTCCGCCGTGCTTCAAAAAGGAAGCAAAATTTTTGCTGATCTTGCTAGGGATGTGTCCTATTATGGACTGGCCTTTCAGATCAGATATAGTGAACTTGTCAAAGGGATTGTATTGTATCTTTCTCGTACAGATCTCCCTCAACAGGAATCCAGAGTTGTTTGTACATGCGTGAAAACTGCAAATTGAAGACTATAAAAACTTGACCTTTGTTGAAAACACGTGACCAGGAAGCGCGCTACATTCAAGTACCTGTCATCGAAGATTAGTCTTCGGGAACAATCCATTCATGAAACGGGTAGCATAGCATCAGCAAGAAGTAAATACCGACATTTATTCCCGAAAGTTTCTTCTAATACCATGAAAAACGTTAATGTTATTTTTAGTAGGAATTATTAAATTAGTCATTCTGGTGTTTTTAAAGTCAAAATGACCCACTGATAGTGAACGCTTCCACACCCTTACACCCCCCGAATTTACCAATAAAATAACTGTTAGACTCTTGCGCATCCAATCACCCGGCGACTCAATGACATTGGCCTTACCGAGACAATTCTTGAACGTTTTTTAGCAGATGAAATTAACAAGTGCTAAATAAAACATGTTCAGCAGCATGCTTGTGTGAATTTCCTTAGTTACACTTAGATCGTTGCACCGCGTTTACTCTGGCAAATGAACTCTGATGACACGCACGCGCTCGCTCACGTACGCAGACCACCTTTGGGCTATACTAAGCACTCCCCTTCTTGAAGCGGATTTGGCGCTCATTAGGGCGAATACGGTAGTAGTGAATCGGACAACCAAATTTTTTGTAATTCTATGGCACTGCAACCAAAATAACAGATTTTGAATTTCACCACACTTCGCGATACATGTAAGGAAGTTGGTCCCAAAACTGAAAATTGCCACTGCAAAAAATGTTAATAAACAAACGGTTTTTGGAGGTTCAGACTTCAGGATACATCTAAGAGTGTTTATGTTTGTAAAGGCTAAACAAAATCAATTTCATGATCTAACCAGTTGGTTCTTTAGAAACCCTAGGATCCATTGTACCTATAGATGTCATTTGAGGATGGTTGATCATTTAGCAATCAGCAGAATTGTTAGACAAAATCTCCAAGAGGCTACTTGGCGTTTTTGTAATAAGTTGTTCATGATAGGTACCGGGTAAACGAAGTTACTCCAGACTATTTATCATTAATTTGTAAGTATTGCTTTAATGAGCTAGTAAAATGGCACATGGACAAAATGTCACGTCTGCAGCGGTTATGCCCACAATGGTACTGATTTTTATGTTGGCGCCACTTAAGTATTGAGAGATAAATACATCTTATTGTTAACCTTGGTGATGCTAGAAATTTCCATCTCACTTCAGGCCATCTGGGTAAATAATTTCACGAAACTAAAATGGTCAAAATGTCACTTCTCTTAGAAAATGGAAAACCGTGAGTTGCTCCATAATGTAATGGAATTTCGGTCAATCCTTTAAATTACAAAAATTCAGGTTAACATTTAAGGGTCAACAGACCTCTAAAAGTGGGTTGGTATAGCAAAAAAAGTTATGGGAAATTCAAATGTTGGTCCTGAAATTGACCTTTGAGGTGAGACCAGAAATGTTAATATGGTCACAATTTCATTTTATTATGCGCCACATTTTTCCGTCATCTCTGTCTGGGCATCCGGGGGTCCAGCGTCCGCAGCTTTATCTCCTAAGCCCCTCACAAGATCTTGATGAGATTTGGCAGATGTGTTCCTATCAAGCTGAAGACGAAAGTCAACAAATTTGGGACCTCTCCGACAACCGGTGTTCCCCCTAGTGGCAATTTTAGTTTGTTATGCTTACCCCTGTATCTTCGCAGGTCCTCAACGTATTTTCACAGAATTTGGAATATGGGCATCTATTAGTGGGATGACACTATCATCTCGTTTTCGGATAGATTCGACATAGTTTGCGCCACCTAGTGGCCATTTTTACTGTTGTCTGCCCCTCTATTAACCAAACCACTCTTAGGATGGTTGTGGAAATTGGGTTTTATGTTCTCAACTTCTTACTCTAAAAAGGATGGCTAACTATGATTTTCTGATGACTTCAACTACTGTGGCGCCTCCTAGTGGTAGTTTTGTTTTTCTTGCGCCCATAGCTGTATCTCCTAAATAGTTTGCAGGATATTTACTAAATTTAGCTAGTGTTTTTGTATGATGTTGACAACGGACGACAATGACTTTCACAGGGATCGGACTACCGTTGCGACCCTTAGGGGCAATTTCAGTTTTTTAATGTATACCTCAGTCTGTACATTCAAAGGTCCTCAACGAAGTTTCATAAAATTTGGAATATAGGCATCTGGTGGTGAAGTGACGCTATCCCACCGTTTTCAGATGGATTTGAGGCACTTTGTGCCACCTAAAGGCCATTTTTACTGTTTTCAAGTCTGCTTTTTGGCGTCCACCCCTCTATCAACCAAACCATTCTTAGGATGATTTTGAAAATTGGCGTATATGTTCTCAGTATGAAGAGGACAGTTCACAATGATGACTTCGAATACTATGGCACCTCCTACTGGTGGTTTTGTTTTGTTTTGCGCCCATAGCTCTATCTCCTAAATCCACTGCAGGATCTTTATTAAATTTAAAGTAAGTGTATTTATAGGAAGCTAAGAATAGACGATGACTTGCAGGTGGCCGCTGTTCCCCCTAGAGGCAATTTCATGTTTTTTTTCTGTTTTCCTTCGTTTCTCTTAAGTTCTGTGTTAGATTTTTATGAAATTTAGTAGATAGCTTTCTATTGAAGAAGCGATGACATGTTCCGTTTTCTGATGGATTGGACGTTTTGCACCATCTAGTGGCCTTTTTATGTTACAAATAGAAACTCTTGAAGTATGCCATTTGCAGTGCATTCGCAGGCGCATGTCTATGCTCCGCGTTGCACTTGTTTTTCTCTTGGTTGATCTTTTCGAGGTATTGCCCGTGACTGACTTTGCAAAATATTAAAACATTTTGCCAATTAATAAGCCTGCTGTTCTCTTTACTAATGAAATGTTTAATGTGTTGATTGTTGTTTTGTTTCCAGAAAACAACTGATCGAGTAATGTGAGCCATGGCCAAACCCTATGACTTCCAGTGGCAGAAGCCAGTTCCCGACTTTCTGCTCAGTGGTGCCACCTTTGACAGGTGGGATGAGGTAGGTTTCCAGACATACAGTGCTCATGTGCTGTCTTAATCAGAAGGCAGATCTGCCATCTGAAAAACTTCCGCGTATGAGTTCCCTCAAGGCTGCTTGCTGAGCTGGCCCACAAGAAAGCAGAATTCTGACAATGTAAATAGTGGTTAGGCTTTGTTCAGGCAGCTACTGATGCATGCTTCTGACCGTCCTAGTATGTCAGTGTGTATGGTTGGTGGTAGCCTTGGTCAGCAATATTGTAGTCCTGGATTTTGTGAATGAATTTGATGCCCATTGCTATTCAGTGAAGAAGACTGGTTTTCAAAATGCGGGTCTACAGTAAGTGACTATTACTCTTGGTTCAAAGCTGTACATATCAAGTTTAGCTTTAGTATAAAGCTGTATAGATATGCAGCTTTGGACCGTTATGGATAAAAAGACACAAGACCAAAACCATTAAAAACTGTGCTACATTCGGTAGACTCGAGACACTCGCAAAGCACTTGCTGCAAGAATATGTTTATCGAGCGTTCACAAATTCTATCATCCAAAATTTGCCACGTTCCCCCCCATCATCACCCGTCTTCATGACACACCCCCTTGTCCAGTCTCTAATTATGTCATCTCAGCGAAACCCACCCCTGTTTTTGGAAGGACCGACAGTTCGTTATAGATTCGGTCGGGCCAATCACTTCAGTGGTCTGCTTTGTATGCGCCCATATATTTATATGTGGGTGCACTTTGTCGTCGTCTGTATCTGGGTGTCTGGCATCCTATCTCCTAAACCCCTTGTAGGATGTTATTGAAATTTGGCAGGTGTGTCCCTATGCAGCTGACAATAAGTAACAATGACTTTCAGGTCGATCTGAATACCGCTGTGCCCCCTTGTGGCAATTTAGTATTTACGTTTCCCTCTGTATCTTCGAAGGTCCTTGATGGATTTCCATGAAATTCAGCAAATAGGTTTTTAATAAGGATGTGATAATGCCATTCCATTTTCAAACGGACTCTACAGATTTTACGCCTCCTTGTGGCCTTTTTTTCTTCTTTTTGTGTCCGTTTTCTGGCATCTGTCAATATATTTGCCATACCACTCAAAGGATCATTATGAAAATTTACAGATGTGTTCCTGATGAGAAGGCCACGACTGACGTTGACTTTTGGACAAGTCCTCTGCATCTGTGGCCGAATCTCCTTAACTTTAAACATCCCTTACTGCCCAACACCGCCTTGCACGCTTAATCCCAGACTGTCTGAGTCTGCCCGAAAATACTTGCTGTAAGGGAGTCACTTTCTGATGGTTATTTTAGTGCTAACTGTGCTCTTTGTTGATTTTCCCATAATTTCAAATAATTTCAAGTGTTAACATGCTAAAATGGACGATTCAGAAAGTGGCAGTGATCTGGAGTTTTTTTTCGATATATCCAGATAGTTGTGTTCCTAGAAACGCACCATGTGCTGTGCGGTCGCCAGCTCATTTCAATGCGTTATGTTGCTCTTGTTGATAAGATGACAAGGGAAAGATTGAAAACTGGGGAATTCTGGAAGTGCCCAGTCTCAAGTTTACGCCCCTATTGGCTGTAGAAAGCATGTCATCTGCATCCAAGTCGGGTAACATCTCTGTCCAACATTGCGTTAACCTTGCCGCTAGTTTTAGTCATGCTTATCTAAGGTTTGAGTATATCTGTGATGCTGCGTCTTTCGAGCTACAGTTGCTTGTGACTATACAGTGTGTGTTCTCTACTCAGAATTGACTGGTATACAAGTCTCCCAATCTTGATTTTGCAAGTGATTGAATAAGATTGCGTTGCACACAAGTTTCCGAGCCTCATAGCCTCCCCAGTTTAATAGTTAGAGATGCAAGCTTTTATATTATATATATATATATATGTATATGTATATATATTATATAGTATATAAACTGTATGATGTGTGCAGCATTGTAGTTTTATTATGTATGTTATATAGTTCAGTTGTATGGTAGCTATCATGCCTAATGTTAAGTTATCTGGTTTAGTGCTAGTTTCAGACACTCCACATGTGGAATTCTGTGGTTGACTTATTTTTTTCACAAATGGCACATGTTCAGTACCAGGGAAGGAAATGTCAGGACATTTGGTGGTCGACCTATCTTTTCCATATATGGTAGATATTCAGTGCCAAGGGAGCAAACTCTAATCAGCCAATAATGGAATTCAAAGTTAAGGTAGAGGTGTTTTATTTCATCCAAAATTAGGTATTGAATATGTAACCAAAATTTGATACGTTTTTTCTTTTGAAATTTGTACTGCATCATTTCCGCACCATTTTCAGCACCCAGAACATTAATTCAAATGTTTACCGGATCAAAAATGAGTAAAAGGGCTTTTTGGCAATTATTAAGTCAACATGCGATTTTCCAAAACTGGCGTGGATAACATTGAGTGAGGGCTATGCCTTTTCACAAACTGGTCAATATTTTTTCATATGGGTCCCTGGCCTCTCAACCGTGTGGCAAGTAATGCTAAACAGGTCGACACGTTAACAGAGGTTGTGGAGAATGCTGTTTTTTAAAAATAACCATCACCTTTTTCTCCTGTGTGCTTATTAGTGGAAAATACCAATTTAAACTTATTGAAGCAATCGAAATTCCATGTTGGCCTTTTGAACTTCATAAATCTACTACATGATTGTACTCTGGTTTATTGCTGCAAGTGTCATTTTTGGTTAGAAAACACAAATTATATACACCGTGAAGCTGTGTTGGTGGCTGACCTTCAATGCTGCTATGACTGTTTGAGTTACACCACCTTCGTGATTTTGAGTCACTACAGTGGCTACAGCTGCGCGGCGATTCATTTTTCAAAAATTACTCCTAGGAGTTGGCGACGGTGCAGGAGAAGGGAAGTACTGACTGTATGGCAGCCTTCTTCGGAACACGTTTAGCCATACATGCCTCTATCATAATCCTTTGGCAAGAAGTGTTTGCTGTTCATAAAGTAGTTTTGCGCTGCTTTAGCCGCTGCATAAATGGGGAACGCTTTGTCATTGACGTGTATGGGCCATCTACAACGTACGCTGTTGTCCACTACAAAGCGGTGTAACGCAGAGCTCCTGATGCTTGCAACCAGGTGTGCTTGATAAGACCCAGTTCACAAGCAACTGTTCACAGTCATGTATCCGTTGTCAAGCACAGTCCGAAGTGCATGGTATCAAAACTGGCAAGGGCATTATTCCGGCCGCAAAAGTCACTTCTGGAGGGATGCATCCGTACTCAATTAAAACCCAGAGAGATATGATTAAGTTGAAAGTTTATATATGTATTTGAATGAAAAATAACATCAAAAAGGACGGCGTTGGAGTTGTAATCATGTCTGTTTAATTTGTATGAGTTTAATAGTCTAGCCAGCCTTGTCTGCAGTTAAGAAATCCCAAAATCCCATCACACAAGAATGCGTGGATAAGTTACGCCTTAGGGAAAATTGCACTGGAAGTATAAAGGTCAGTTTGATATTACGTTATGTACCGTGTATAAGTATGAAGTTTGTTTGTAAATCACAGCATTATCTTTCATAGTTCAAATGTTATCATGTACACCCTGTATCACATAGGTCAATCAGTGTTTGCAACAACAAATTTATGTATTTATGTATGTAAACACTATAAATAAATAAAGTACTTATATTATCTCATCTGTTCTTTTTTATATCCCATCTCGTGTTACAGTATATTAGTTCTATGTAGATGTTGAAAGGTAATACTGCAGTTAACCTATGGTTCTGGGTATGCCTTTGGTCCGTTTGTTCTCCCCTTTAGAAAAAGGTGTTCTACTTCAATTTTCTGAAGAGTTGTGTTATGTTATGAAACAGCCCAAGAGCTTCCGTTTTGGCAATATATATAATTTATTACTTATAGGAATTTGTTGTGAGCGTCTCCGTATTTCACCTAGACTATTGGCACTTTTCACTAAGTCATACAAGTGTGGTGTTTTTCGTGGAAAATTATGTTTTTGTTGGCCAAGATTCAAAGAAAATGTCTTGGTGAGTGTTTGAACTTGTTTACTGTTCAGAAGCAACCAATTGTCTATCAAGAGTACAATGAACTTTCCCGACATTAATATGAGACATTCATTGTCTACATTGAAGAATCACACAATGTGAAAAAACAAGAAACGAAAAATAACCAGCAATGACATTATAAATATCACCAATTAACTGACAACCAAGTAGACTATCAAGGGAAAAATACAAAGAATGAATAATAAATGACCAAAAAGCAACCAGAACACATTGCGTGAAATAAGGACCACATGGCTAAGTCAAAGGGTGTTCAAAAACTATGGAAACAGCAGTGTACACACATGATACATAAACAAACTTAAAGAAGAACAGATTAAAGTACATTCACATGATCCTAATCCCAGCAACATTGGCACAGACAGCACTGAATAGCCTTTTGTACCCATGAAAATCAGAACTGCTAATGACACTGGCTTACTTCAAAATTATAAGGTATCTCAAAAACATAAAAAACTCGAAGAGCATCTCTGATGGACAAGCAATAGATAAACACAAGTACAACAAGCAACCTTCCACAACAGTAACGCTTCTTGGTTTCTGGTGTGTCGGTTGTTGACGCTGCTCTTCCCCGCCGCTATCTCTCTGTCCCCAAATTAATAGAGACCAAAGGCTATTAAAGGGTTTGTCTCATGACATGGGGGGGTGGGGGTTTGGCGGACTTCCCATGATTTTTTTGTGAAATTTTAAGATTGATTCCTTCAGTTTATGAAATCTACGAGAATGAGTATAATGGGCTTAAGATTATTCATAATCTTGACAATGAGGAATGGATTTTTTCTTTAATTCTGTTATCAAACAATCTATTTTCATTCAAGCGGTAAAGCTTTTGTTAGGTGTATATGATTCTGTATCCTTGACCTCTTTTACTAGACAAAATTGATACACTGAGTACTTAGTGTGGGTAACTCAAACTACCAACTAAGAACCAGTGGTAGTATCCCTTGTAACCGTACACATTACTGTTAAAAATGCCAGCCTTTTTGAACAAGGTATCATTGTATCCTCTTTAGCCACTTCTGTATACTTTGATATCAGGTCTACTGGAATCATAGAGTACATCTTTAGGGCCAAATCTGATGCTGGTAATCTATCGATATCAGTCTGGCTGGAGTATTCCCCTCTGCTGATGAAGTCTGTGTGGTTTAGATTAGTCATTTCAATGGTCTCCATTTGTTTGAATGGTCTGTAACACACATTGCTTGATGTACTCATGGTATCTGGACTTTGTTCCTAACTTCTGTACTTTGAAGCAGTTCTGAGAACTCATTTTTCTATGCCCTCTCTATGAATACACCCACATCTGTTTTTCATGCCAGTCAATTGTCCATATTTATGACTTTGTGTGATAAAAATATGGTATTTTTGAAAGCCCCATGTTGTGTGATATCGTAATCACCCTGTGTAAGTCAAACTTGGCCATGTTGAAATGGCCGTTACAATTTTTGTGGTGTGAAACAATCTGTGTGTAATCTTCATAAACTACTCAGTGATACATGTGTTGGTGTTTTAGGAATATGGCTCGGTTGAACCAAACTGCCTGGTGAAGGTGGATGAATTTGGCTTCTTTATTTATTGGAAAAGTGAAGGCAGAGTAAGTGTACTATGCCACAGAAGTGAATAAAGTTGAACCGTTTGTGCGAACTATTCAAATATTTGTACTGTCTAAGCGTTTACTAGTTGGTCATTTATTAATGAACCAGTGATGCAAGTTTGTCTATTTCGTTCTTCGTTGCTGATTGAGTTCTTGCAATATGTAAATTATTAATGTGCAATTGAGTCACTCTATGGTCTTGCCTTGACAATATGATGTTTTTCAGGAAGGACAAGTCATAGAATGCTCACAGGTGAACGATGTTCGCTCAGGGACGACTGCAGGTGTCACTTTCAAGGTAATATGTATTTCGCGCCTGAAGATACCAGATGTTGTCATAATTATACGCACACTTGATGAGTTGCCAGTAGGGCCGTCATGACTTACACAGCAATAGAACTCTCTTTTGTCCTGGAGGTAAAGTGCGTGACCTAGTTTTGGAAAATGGGGCATATTTTTGTGCATCTCATTGATGTCGCCAACGTGAAAATTTTCAGATCACGTATTCATGGGTACTTGTTCAATTTATCTAATTTTTTCATGTTGGGTGACAGCCACAGCACAGCAATAATACTTCGTTGGCATTAGAAGAACAAATAGAGTAATGCAACCGAGAAAAACTTCTAAAGAATCACAGCCAAAAACAAATAAGATGTGAAACTCCAGTGCCACGAAAACGAGGCAGCAAATGTGCCTGACGGATATCTACGGCATTGTGGGTAAATACAGCGAGATTCGAGTGTCACTGTGTAATCCGGGATGGCCCTATTACTGGGACTGCTTTTAGCCATGATTTAAACATCATCGGTAATTTCACAAATACAGTTGCAATATTTAGACTGACTTCAAGTACATTGTGTTTAACACCAATACCCAGATCGATATATTGATGTTTTCTTCAGCTTGTGCCTTGTATTTTGGAAGTTGAGGTTCTTAATTTAGTAATGCACCCGGCATGCTAATGATCAAAAACATATGTAGTTTTACAAAGCATTACCAGGGTCTGATTTGCTGATTACCAGCTTGTATTTGGTGACCTCAGATAGTCAGTGGGGACCTTAGCTGGAACCTCACTTACCAAACCCAGCTTCAAATTTTAGCCGCTTAACTTGCCAAACACGACACCAAGCTCCAAGTTTTTCCATTGGTTGGTATGTTTCCCGACAAATTTGTTGACTATTATGAACTCAGGGCTTGGAATTTTCCGTGGAAACGCGGATTTCCGCTTTTTTTCTTTTATTCCCTCCGCGTATTTTTCATTATATTTCCGCGGAAGAAAATCGGATTTGCCATAAAGTTATCGTGGCAAATTGGTTTCTCACCGCGGCGTTACCGACTGCTCGAAAAGCAGAAACAGCTCTTTATGTTTCGGAGGAATGAAAATTGTAATTGCAGATCACAGGCGCTCGAATTTTCCGATGACTCGTAACCATATACAAGAAACATGCTTTCTTAGTAGTGAGTGACGTCAGAGGCAATCGAGGAACAGATAAATTCAAGCGCCTGTGCTTGGGATAGCGTGATTCATCAATGGCGTCTGCATTTTGTATAAAATTGCGGCGACAAATAGTACGATTCTGCGGTCAAAAATGCGTGGAGCTTGTAGTAGAATATTTCGTTGAAAAGTGGATAAAAGAAATGGTCAATGTCTTCATAAACAACGTAAGTCAAGGTTTGTGCTCTGTAAACTTTGAGAGATGAACAATTAGGCCTACGGAGTGCATGGGTGAGTCGCCTCGGAACTAAGTTTGAGTCGGAGGACCGATTGAAAACGATGAAACACTAGAAATAACGACGCTTCCTGAAAGGAAATTCAACCGTAACCGGTTATTCATTGGATTGAAATCGTGGGATGTGAGTCATGTATGAAATTATTTTGTTTGATCCCACATGCACGCCCATTGCCGTTGGCTGCTAAGCCCTAGCTAAGGCCTGACCACTTGAGTGGGATTTTCTACGTGCTGCCGAAACGTTATACAAAATGCTATTTTTGTTACTGCAAATGCATTTTGAATTGCCTTTTATATTTCGATTTATTTTGACATTTTGTGTGTTCTATTTTGTGACTCGAGTTTTGCAGTTTTAAAGAAGTGATCACGTGACAGGTTCTGAATGATCTGATTGGTCTAAGCCATTGTTTACAAATTCTGCCAGACTATTTTCAGCTGTCCTGATAGTTATTTATGTCACATAGTTTCTTCTACACCAGCATGACTTATGAACAATTTACTCCTGTAATTACTGTTTGAAATTGAAAAGTTTGGCCAAATTAGGATTGTGATTGATGCATTCTATAAAGTATGTTGTTTTTGACTTTCATTTTTCCATGCTAACAGTTGGGGTATGAGCCACAGGTTTTCGTCTTGACTTTTTTCCATTTGCATTGGAATTAAAATTTTTGTTGGAATCAATATGTATGTATTTCAGGCTTTCTAGATAATCTAGGGATCGATTTTCAATTTTTTTGTAATTTTGTATCATAATTATAAGAATTGAAAATGATTTTATAGGTCTCCCTCGATGCAGCAAATCAAGAATAAGCTCCTGCCACTCAGACTGCAAATTTTTCATGATTATATTTATTATTTTAATTTTAAAAAATATTTTTTGTTTGTTGCATCTAATTGCCTTCATTGTTGTTGCTGAAATAGATGTCAGGTACTGCTTAAGATGAGTGTGTTTTGCCAACACGACCCAGTAACTTTCGACCTGTTGAGGTATGGTTTAGATTGAATTGTGTATTTAGGGCCATAAAAATTTCCTCTTTTTTGTCATTGGTCATTCCAAGCCCTGCAGATTTAGGTGCCAAACTGTAAGTAGTTCATGACCTTTGTAACACATAAACATAATGGCTGCCTGCAAAATGGTAAAATATTGTCTAAAGAGCCAGTTTCAGCTTGCTGTGGCCCATGTAAGCTTCAGATATGAAGCCCTGCCTTGAAATGAGACGTTTATCTTAGGTTATCGTTTTGAATTGGTGACCTCAAACTCGCCAGTTGCAATTTCAACGTTTTCTTAGCGTCGCATGCTCATTACTATCATCCATCAAATGAAGTACTGTGGAGATTTCTTGTCTTTACACGTAATTCACAAGTCCACTTGTGTTCAATCTTCGCTAGCCATGTCGGCATTCACGACTGATGTTTAGACCACAAACAATAACCTACCCTCAGGTGGCAATTGTATGGGGAGTTTCGTCTCAAGTACTTTGCAAGCCAACACTCTGTGTAATCTTACTGATATCTGGTCAAAGTTATCTGCACAACTCATGTTACCACATGCGGGTATTTTCAGATGAAAAAAGCATAACATCTGTTATATTGAGCATTAATACCAATGCCAAGTGGTTGTATATGCTTTTGATAACTTGGATTTAGAGTGGCTGCTTCTCTTACTCGTAAATTTATCCTATAAACAAGATTTTGTGCTAGGCGACTCACATTGATCCTTAGCTCACCTTCAGCAAACTGATATGTAGGGACAACAAACGCACTACGGAATCTTAATGCATATTGATACTGTTCCCTTGAAAAGCTTATTCGAGGAAATTATCGAATTGTTGTGACGGATGCAACTGCAATTTTTTCTTAAGTTGCTAATGCTGATGTTGTCTTAGTAATACACATTTTACATATAAATTTAATCATTCTAGATTTGAGAACCTCAGTATTACAAATGCAGTTGACTAGCAAATGTTGATTTTACATCCCATTTAGTTACTATTCTTTCGCTCTTCTCTAAACGTTGTTTTGCACTGCTGGTACTGTTTTACAAATTGTACATATTTAGTGAATATCGTAAGTATTACAATAAGCGTGTTGAACATAGACGGTCTGGAAAGCATACTTACTGCAAGACTGGACAGGTATCCTAGAAATTAAAGGAAATTTTCACCATTGTAGGACTACTCCAAGTTCGCAGCGGAGTTTGAAGGGAAGGGGGAAGGCAAATGTGAAGACCGTACGATAATTGTCTGCAGCGGCCTAGATCTCGTCAGCATTGTATACACGCACTTCATCGCTCCTGACCCAGACACAGCCAAGGTTAGGTTTGTTGGTAATGGTCTGATATGACGTGCCCAAATTTTGAGATCCAGTTTTCTCTACTAAATAACGGGCATCAAACTGGTTCTCAAAATATGGGCAAGTTCTATCAGACTGTTGTCGGCTTATTGACTGCAGATATTAAATAAAGCAACACGGTAGAATTTCCTGTTTTAGCAAAAATATAAGTCCTCTTTTTACGAAATGTATCCTTACGCAGTTTTGTGGACTGAATTGTTGTCTGAATTTGCCAGACGTTGAGTAGAGTTGTTTTTTACACATGTGTAATGAAATCTAACAGATATTCCTAATGGACTGGGTTACATATTCAGACCACTATAATGGGCTAAATTAATTGTTGCTGAAATAGAAAAGTTAAAAATTAGATGCCACCCACCACTGTTGCGTAATACTATGTGGCACATTCTGTGTACACAAGGGACAGCGGAGAAACATTTGCTCCATAAACGGTCTTAATGTATAAGTAATGTCTACAGTTAAACAATAATTAATAATGGGGGTGATAATGCTATGATGCCTGTTTTAACTGTGTGCGTTATGAGTATGGAAGTTTCTTCTGAAATTCCTTTTTTGAGGTACGCGTTTTGAATATTAGTGTGAATATTTTATTATGAATATTTTATTATGTTCCATAGTGTGGTTTAGAGTAGGACCTTTTGTTTCAGTTCTTTAATATATTGACGAGTTAGCAGTCCTAGTTACACTTCAAAACACTATGGACTGAATGGAGTAGACTGAGGGTTCACTGGTGCTAACTAGATCTACTCTGGCTTTATCGTAAGTCAGCCAAAACTTGACAAGTCTTCTAAACAAATTTTGATGGCAAAGTCATGTTAGAAGCAAACAGCACATATCATAATCACCCAAACTATGACTGATCACTGTTTGGGGGATTGCCAAGCTCAAAATTGTGAATTAACAAAGTTATTAACGTTTTAACTTGCCTTGTGAGAATGAGCTGCTACTCAAAAGGTTTTGCTGATTTTGAGCTTGAAAAATCAGGGCCCGGTCTCCAATCTTTTTACTCAAAATGGAACTCGAAATTAGGTTTGGCATTTTCTACTCTACTTTTGGGCGAACTCAAGATAAGTGTCTATTATTCTATGCTCGAGTGAGTACACAATAACTTACGTAGATAATTTATTGCCCTTAGTTCACAGTTTGTAAACCCAATATTAAAGCAATAAGTTCGAGTTTTAACTCGAAATTTCGAGTTTTTACTCGAGTTTGTAGCACGAATATAAGGGTCTTCAAGGGCGAACTTGAACTAGAAACTCCTATGCATAAACTATAATGTATTCGAGCACAGTTTGATAACCAATTATCCTAAGTTCGCACAAAAGGAGCAGAGAAATAGTTTCGAGTTCGTTTCGAGTACAAAGATTAGAGACCGGGCCCAGGTTGCGTTAGTTCCAACATTCTGTTCCACAGGATGTACAAAACCTGAAAATATGAACAGCATATTTTGGGCAAAGTCTATCGAAACTGATTCTCAGCGTCAACGTTTCCAACTTTTATGACCATCGAAAGTGCAGCTGGCTGCTTGAAGACACGAGCAAAAATATACCAAATCAGCAATTTTCACCCCAAAGCCACCATTTGCTCCCGATGGCTATGAAATGAGATACAGTGCATTCAGACTGCCAAAACTCTCCATGTTACAGAAGTCAGGTGAAAAGTGGTCGTCGAGAAGCCAGATTTTTTACAAATCCAAAGTTTCTGAAGGGTATCTGAACTTCCTGCTGAATTTCAACTTACCGTACATTACAGATTTAAGAAATGACTGAGCTGAGCAAAAAGCGGGTCAAGGGATCAACACCTGGCAACTTTTCGCTGTGAACAGATTAAAAAATTAAGTAAATGCCATTCGTAGCCTTCACACGCGGCACAAAACTTAAGTTGCCTAGCCAACCCAGCAGTGTTTTTTTGCTAAGGGTATGTGAACATTGTATTACACAACGGACAGTTTGAAGGAATTTAAAAACACTGAATTCCCACTGCTTTTAATATCCATCTAAGTGGTATGTAAAGTATACTGATTGTTTTTACCATGTGCGTGCTTATTTCAAGATGTTGCTTCTATCGGAAAATTTGCTCTTGCTATGGTATCGAACCTGTCTGATTTACATAAAAAGGTATTGTAAAAAAATGAAATTATAAGATGAAATCCGGGTGAATTGTTTTCTGCTTCACTAAAATCTTATTCATTTCAGACATGGATTGAAGGTCTCCGCTACACTACTCACAACTTCAAAGCGAACAATGTCTGTCCTTTCATTTCCTTGAAGAAACAGTAAGTTATGCACTAACTGCGGTTTTTGTTTTCAGTGTGCACGCACTCATAATACTTGCATGATATGGCATGTAAAAAGGCTCTTGCATCACACAAGTTCGTCATGAATAACTACTACTGCTAATCAGTGGAATTCACATTCATTTGATAGAGTTTATATTCCATGAATATAACAAATGACCTCCAAAAACAGACCTTAACCGATGTCATACTTCTGAAACAGCCATTGACTGTGATCGTGATTTCGATATTAATTTTACTGTTGGATTCGCAATTTCACCTGAAAGAGATCTTCACGGAATAATAAATTAAGTGATCTCGGATAATAAAACCTCATGGTAAAGGAGCCATGCTACTACTTTGTAGACTTTCAAAAAGACTTCCACCTCATTAAATGTGGTGATCAGACAGACACCTATTGGTACCAGCTGAAATGGTGTAAGATCATGGCCACATCCTTTTGCTGATATGGTGTGGGAGTCTCTTTGGATGTCTACAAAGTGGTCAGTCATCATTGAAGAAGAACCCATGGTTGAGTTTCAAACCACCTGTAGGCATATGCCTCAGATATCAATTTGTTTCATTGTTGTGTATGGTTATGAAGATTCATACCACTGGTTTTTCACCACGTTTGCAAAAGTAAGAAATTGCTGTAAAGGTTTTGGTTGTTGTTTTAATGTCACCTGACTAACAGGAAGGTGTGTCAGATTAGCAAAGCCTGATTGGTTGTACACTCAACTAAAATTTAAATATTAACCTTTTGGAAGAGGTCAGTTGAGAGTGGCTTTCCAGAGCATTGTTGTGAAAACCCACTCCGCTGTTATTCTGTTCAGCTGACTATTTCACAAGTCATGCTCACTTACTGTAATACTATGTTCCCACGTATACGGTAATTGTCCACTTATTTAGCACAATTGCGAAAATTGTCATTTTATCAAAGGCTTATTGCTGTTTTGCAAATTCTGGGAATTTTCACAAATGTTGTTTTATGACACTGTGTACACTACAATCCATGCTAAAATGCTTTAATCTTTACTTTTCGGTAACAGCCCTAACACAAACGTGATTGAAAACACGACTATTTTCTGTTGGATAGCTTTACAGACACTCCCTCACATTCTTTGTACAGTTTTCTATCATCAGGTGCATAGTTACGAAGTATATTGCCAACATCATGACAAGACAAATAAATTAGAATAGTAGCTATATTTCGAGAGCACTTCAGTTTCATCATCAGGCACGTGAATGTAAAATGAACATGCTGGAAACTTATGTGAAGAAATTTAACAAAATAAAATTTCCCTTGTCAGTCATATTGCTTCATTGCTTAATAAGTAAAAAATCACAGTAGTTATATGAGTGTATACTGCTGCCATCATTGTGCTAGCATCTGCCCTTACCGGCTGTATCCCCTGAACCCCTAGAAAGTCCTTTGTGACATCTGGCAGATGGGCTTCTGTGAAGACGAGAAGCTGGTGTTGGTTTATGAACAGATCTGACTTTTGTTGTGTGCCCTAGTGGCTATTTGTTATTTATGCCTGCCTCTGTATTTGACGAGTTCTGTATTAATCTTCATAAAAACTAGCAAGTAATTTGTTATAAACAACTGATGCCCCACCCTCAAGTGGTAATTTGAATATTTTGGCATCCGTCACTAGCTGCCAAACACCTTGAAGAATCTTTACAATAGCTTTTATGTTCCTGTTGTGAGCATGGCTCGCGTTCCGTTAAAAGACCTGTTCCGTGCCATGTTACGTTTTAGTTTGTCAATAGATAAGCATAAGAACCCTAATCGCCAATGGCCTACAATATCTTGAACGGTGTGCTACCTTCCTTATGTGCGAAGCAATTATGACATTATCAATGACTTGAAGGCACTAAGATACTGGCTAAACCAGTAACTCTTTGTAGCGTGGTAGATAACTGGTCTGTGTCAGCAGGTGGCGGAAAAGCCTGCTGGGAACACTGAACAAGAGAACCGCATTTGATAACGTGTGTTTGGAAACTGCTCATATCTGGTAATTTTTTAGCAAGCCCCTGTAGAGCTGTGCCCCCTGGTGGCAGTATCAAGTACATTTTCATGTGAAAACGATTGATCACAAAAGTTCTGGAATCTCCATGAAATATTTTCCAAAAGTTTTGCATTTTATTCTTTTCTCATAAGTTATTCACCTGGATGAATGATAATGTCCATCATCTAAGTCCCTTTGTCAGTTGCTATTTTAAAATCCCATGTTTGATGTTCGTGAGATATGTAGTGAGTTGTGTTTTTGTGCCATGTGTTCATATGTGGGCACAAAAGATGCCTGTCTGGGCATCTGTTGGTTGGGATTTGGTATCTGTAGCTGTTTCTCCTAAATCCCTAGTAGGCTCATGAAATTCAACAAAATAGGTTACTGAGGGTGACAACAACGCCTTCCCACCTTTTGACGAAATCGATGTACTTATTATCCATTTTAATAGTCCACATATTTATATGTGAGTGCATTATATCATCATCTCTGTCCATCCAGCATTCGCTGCTGTATCTCCGAAACACCTGGATGAATACTCGTGATATTATGCAGGTATGCTCCTATTGTGGGTGGGACCACATGATTGAATTTCCGGACGCATCTGACTACCCATGAACCCCCTGGTGGCAATTTTAGTTTTATTTTGAGTGTATCTTTAAAGTTTCTTGATAGGCTTTCATGAAATTTGGCAAATAGGTATCTATCAAAGAAACGACTGTGTCTTCACATTTTTGTATGGTTCGACATTTTCTTAGCTTCCTAGTGGTTGATTTTATTGTTTTCGAGTTTTTTGGCATCCTCCTCGCTATTGGCCAAACCACACTAAGGATAAATATGGGTGTATCTCATGAATCCCTTGCTGGAACTCTGATAAATTTCAGATGGTAGTTATATGTCAGGCAGCAGATGGTGATCCGACCACCACTGTGCCCTCTAGTGCCAATTTTATTTTTTATGTTATCGTTTGTATCTTCGGAGTTCCTGGACTTATTTTGACAAAGATTTGCAAATAGGTTTTTATTAAACAGATGATGACACCATCTTTTTTCTGGATAGTTTTGATATGTACACCACCTCGTGGCTATTTTTATTATTTTCGAGTCCATCTCCCTATCCAACAAACCAGTGTAAGGATGATCATGAAAATTGGCATATATAGTCCTTTTGGGAAGAGCACATCTGACAATTTTCGGATGGCTTCGGCAACAGTGGCACCTCGTAGTGATGGTTTTGGTTTTCTCTCGTCCGCACCTGTTTTTCCTAAACCTTGTGTATCCATAGGATTGTGACAGTGGGATGACAACTTTCAGACTGATCCGATGACCATTGTACCCCCTTGTGGCAATTTTATTTTTTGTCTTTCTCCGGTATCTTCAAATTTCCAGCTTATCTGCCAATCTGCTTGGTTGATTTCGGCAAAGTTTTTAATTTGAAATATTAACATAAAGTTAACAAAGATGCCTGCCTTGGTCAGTTTTAATACATCCTTCTTTCTTTCCTTGTTAAGGATTACTGGTTATCCTTGTCAGCATAGCTTTTTCTGGTTACAATTTTTGAACCAATGAACAGTCCTTGAAGCCTTGCTTTATGTGATGCACGAACTGGGTGCTGTTATTGTTCTTGTTCTTTTCAAGGATTTTTCCGTGGTCAGTTTTGATTTTATGTGTCTTGGCAGTGAGTGCAGGGTTTTTAGTGCGGGTTTTTAGTGGCTAGTCACCTAATTGACTATTAAAAATGTTGGGAAGATAAAGATTGGTGAGGTTTTTGCATTGAAAATAAAACTGAAGACTTGTCAATCAGTTGTGTTTTGTGCTGTTTGATGGCCTGCTTTTATGTTCCTGATCCCAGTAGCTCTCTTGGGCATGAAATCAATTTCATTGCTGTCTTGGGATCACTTTGGTCCTTAGAGCACACCTTTATTCGATGTTGTAGGAATTGAGAAGTGTAATTTGCCATTAGAAGTTGATTGGTTTGAATTGTTATTAGAAATTTTGGCCTTGAACAGAACTCACTGTGGTATGCGTTTAGATATGGGGGTGAATTGATACACTTTTGTAGAGAAGGTTGTTGAATATGATTTGCCTATTGGATCACTTTCAAGACTTTGTGGATAGAACACTGTTACCTGTTTAACGTTTAAACGTCTTTTATTTTTCAGTTGGATGAAGCTATTTTTTATGGTCAATGCTGACAGTAAAATCCCTGTACGCAGGTGAGTTGAATCCAGCGTTCTGGCTGCACCTTTGGCACCTGAACAAAATACAAGAGTAGTTTGGCGACTCCTCTGGTGACTAGTGATCGACGAACTTGAAATATTTTAATGGCTTCTTTAAGGACCAAAATTTAGAAAATAACATGTTACCTCATTTCCAAAAGCTCGTTCTGTGTCAGAAATTCAAAACAATCACGAAGGAGCCTCCATCAAAAGCTGCCACCAAAATCACGAACAATGTCTCATGAAGGAGATGTCCGAGCACAAAACCAAAATACATTCTTGAGCACAATTCCCGGGTTCAGTGAGTTATCGGGAGAACCCTTCTCAGGTTACAACATTTCCATTAATTATTCAAAATTCTCCAAACTTCTTTTCTAACATACAGAATCTAAAATGGCTGTCAAAGCTTGCCATTTGGCCGTATCTGAGTACCACTGTGCTACCTAATGCCAGTTCTCTAATTTTTTACGGTCTTGGCTGGTGTGCTCCTTTTGAGGAGAGCACTGTGGACTCAATGCACGCACCAGATGTTATTTTAAGTTTACTAGCATTGGTCTATTTAGTGGGCATGTTTGAAGTAGTAATTATCTCCTGTATGTACACTATGTACAATACACAATGTATTGCTGTTGTCTACCAATATACCATTTTCGTTTACTTGCAAGGCATAGTCTCTTGACCCAATCAGTGGCACCTTGGTATGAAGTAACAAAAGTTTGGAGCTAGTCCCTAGTGGGACAGAAAGTATGTGTATGCTTTGGTGTCTCTCAGTCTTTCATGCTGTATCAAACCCTACAACATGTTTTCAACAAACAGTGCTATGTTTTGTCCCATTTCTTGCATTTTATCGCGGCAAGCTATGGTGTGTGTGTTCAATTTCTGTGCACCCCGCCATGCGACAGTTTGCGAAGCCAGCATGCTGGGGCACATTTTGTTCTGCTGCTGATTGACAGCCTACACGATTTGAGAGAGACTACTTTGGAGTTCAAATAGTTGACATATGCACATGGAGCTATCTCCTTGTTATTTAATGTTAGTCCATCAAACAGTTATGTGGATAGAAAGTAAGACGCAGTAGACTGATTTTGCTGCTAGGTGTAGTAGTTGTAGTTGGATCTGCATTCTTAACGTTTTGCATCGTTCTCATCTGCTTACTTTGATGTTGCAGCATCACACGGACGTTTGCGTCTGGGAAGACGGAGAAGATGGTGATGCAGAGTCTAAAGGACTTAGGCTACCCAGGGGGCAAGACAGATGAGATTGATCCCTACATGTTCACATTTGATAAATTCTATGAGCTCTACCACAAGATTTGTCCACGCACAGATATAGAGGCTCTCTTCATTGAAATGTGAGATTAAGACTCTTAACTTTTAGGGGACTGTTACCTTTTTTGAAGGCATTTTTGATCATTTTGGCACATTTAGTAATTTTCAGTTTCGCCTTTAAGACCTTTCTTACTGCAGATATAGAAAAGTGGACTAAACATTCATTCCCAAACACAGGATCTTTATACCCAGAGTAAAGGATGAGTTAGGCGGGACTTAATTAAAAATGGCCCTCAAGTAAGAATGCTCGAAAGAAAAAAACAGATGTAAATTATTCCAATTGCGTAAGTGCAGTGCGAAAAGTTAAGATGATCTTCTTGACCTTCCCAAATTGTTTGATCCAATTGCCAGTGCTCTGCCTGTCAGTGTTGTTTGGTTGCACTTCTGTATGTTTCAATTACTAACAATTGAAACAAAAATTAAACGTTATAACTGAAAGCTCATTGGAAGTGTTCCTTAACAACTTAGCGTCAGAATACTTTGATGACCTAATTTGAAATTTACAGTTCATAACCTTGAAAATAAGTTACCAAAATCACCTGCAGTAAACGGAGCCTCTCACTCCTGCTTTGCTTGCGAACACGCCTTACATGTTGTCTATTGTTGTTGGTTAAAGTAAATACACCTTTAATATTCCTTAGTAGCCATCGATTGTTTTCAAATGCATCTGCATTTGTATCTGTCTTGTAAGTACACAGAGTAATGTTGCAAGGATTTGACTATGTTCTGCCAACATCGTAGCGGAAAGTGTCAGTTTGAAGACAGTGAAATTGATTCAGTCTAATCTAGCAACATCGTCGCGGAAAGTGTCAGTTTGAAGACAGTGAAATTGATTCAGTCTAATCTGGCTAAAAAATAATAAAAATTCATGTAAATGAGGGTAGATCTCCTCAACCACACGTGTATCTTCGTCGGGTATGGCTAAAAATTTCAAAGTCGTGTAAACGGGGTGCAGTATTCTTAACTATAACCAAGTCTGAGTGGCTGGGGCATGGGATTGGGATTTATCTTCGAGTTGCCAGTTTTTGACCAAAAGCACAGTTTCATTTAAAATCATTTCCAAAAAGTAACCCAGCCCGTAATCGAATGTGCACCTTCACGTCACAGTCTAATGCTCTGCTGGTAGAGCTAAACCTCACTTGATATATGACAGTATTTAACTGGTAAAGTCATTCGCCTTGATTTCAGCGAATGTCTGGCGAGAATGTGGGATTTGTTATAAAATCTCAAAAAATAATGGGTTTTGTAGCTCTGGTCAAAGTTAATAACTTCCAAAAGTCTATCCCATCGGACAGTAATCCTTAAAATCTGTTTCTCCACTATAAAACTCATAATGCCCCTTTAAGCGTGATCTTATCTGGACATAAACAGTGATAAGCTACTTAGGCCTATTTTGAAGAGGCGTAAAGTAGATAATAACCTTCATGATGTTTATCGGGAAATAAAACTGGTGAACTGTTTGCGCAAATCGCAACAAATTTTATTGGAAATCGAAAAACTTGACGTACTAGCTACTGGTCATGTTAGTACTTCATTAGTTCAAGAGTTTCTACATACCATATGCTGGTTTAATAGGCAGTCTAAACATAATTATATGGATTTTTAGCAGCCATCATGACAACAGGCCGTAAATGTATATTTTACTTATATAGTACTTGGAAAAGTGTTGTGAATCTTTTGAGTTGATTTTCATGTAAATGTTATTCAAACCATAAGTGTGACGCTGTGAGCACAACGCACACACCGTGTGTCTGAATTGCTGTTAAGTTTCTCTTACGGTGAAATCTTACCAATTTTGAACAAATCTATCGGTCAAAATTCAATTTTATTATTTTTTCGTGGGTTTTCAACTTGGTTGGTAATGTCATCAGTTTTTCTCTAAGTATTGTCAGGTAGTAGCTATGGTACTTGTCATGAGCATGGCAAAGCATTAATTTGGAGGTTCAAGTCATGTTGAAATACAAGAAAAGAAAATTTCTCTTTTCTGCCACATAGTGTTCTGAATTGGTGAGATATTACTCTTTCTGATGTTGGTCGGGTCAACAGCCATTGAACTCAGTTGTTGGAACTGAAAAGTATTGTTATCACTGCTTACTTGCACGAGTTGACGATTTTGGAACTTGCTCCTTGAGTTACCACATCCACCTTCCGGAACTGCTATTTTTAGTAATTTTATGGAAGACCACTGAGACATTCTATTGGAAGTGAAGTGAAGTATGCCAAGTTGACCTCAAAGGCCTTCAAGAATGGTAGCGTTTGTCCTTGAATTTGGCATTTATTTTTGGTAAAAATACTTCAATGTTAATGTGATAAGATTTGCATTTTATAGCAGGCATTGCAGTCTTTTTTAAAATTTGTCGATTATTTTGTCAATTATTTCAGCCAGTGACATAAGTAATATCAGCAGACAATGCCATCAGTGTTTAAAGCATTGTATCTGAAAATTTCATGTGAATTCAATTTGTCATTTCTGAGATATGTTCATGATTTAGCTTAATTTGGACATTATTCAAAGGTCCTACAACCTTTTAAATCAATTAGGCTGTAAATTATGTAATGCTCTGTACTTTTCATGCACAACGCAATATTGTCTTACACAGCTTCGTTTGTTTGGTCTTTTTGCAGAAGTAATGATAAAAATCACCTGACGCTGTCTCAGCTGCTGGATTTTCTTAATGAGGTATATTTTATGTAGACTAGTTTTGTTTGTGATATTCTAGGTCTTCTGAAACAACAACAACAATAAAACTTCAGGCGGCATGATTTACTCAATCATGCCTTGTAATCTGAATACTAGGCTCAGGGTCTAATCATTGTACTCGGAATTTATACTTGACAATTTTCATTCTGTGGTATCTTGTTTATGCCGATGAGTGTAGTCCAAGTGGACACTTGATGACTGCTAAAATTAAGCTTCAAACTCCTCGTAAAAACTCGGTAATATGAATAACAACTCGAGATTTCAGATTTATAGCTTTAATGCTGGAGTCATTGAGTGCAATCACGGATTAGACAGATTGCCGTATAATATGCTCAAGCACAGAATAATAGATAAGTATCTTGAGTTAGGTCAAAGGTAGACTGGAAAAATTTAAACTTTGTGTGCAAACATTAGACCCTGTGCCGTGATCAGTTGAGGTATTCTTTTTCCTGAAGCCAGCTTGGTTTTCGTTAAATCAGAAATCGCACGACAGACATAGGATATGATAAGTGATCGTGTGCTCTCCCTGATGTGAGAGTGGATCAATCCATTTTGAGACAGTCTTATCCTATCTAGAGGTAACAAAGTATGCCAAGTAGCAAAAGTTCTGTTGCTCATACATGTTCTGGGTAAAGGGAGACAAAACCAAGACACTGCAGTTGCTGCTTGCGCTGACACCTGGTGTTATGTAACGTAACGTATCAATAAGGTTACATCCCTTACAGCTGGCTTCCATTCCAAGCTTTACTAAGTTTAAAGTATTCTCGGGGTTTGATTGCTTCATCATCTACAAAACTTTATCCATATAAAGCACCTTTTGAGGAATCCAACAAATTGAACAACTGTGTTCTATAGATCTGTGATGTCTATCGATTGTTTTAACCATTCATGGTGAGCCAAGTTTTAAACGTATATGATGCCACCGTAAAACAGTGATGATTCTACTAATTCTTAAAATTATCAACTTATCAAGCTTTTGTAGTGAAACATGTTTGCAATGTAACATGTCTTGATTATTCAAGTACAACATCCTGATAATAGCATATTGCACAGCATACTCAGGTCATGGCTGTTTGCGTGCAAGGTTCTGTCAGACGATCATGTCAATGGCAGTGTCGTTTTTTATCGCAAAAGACTGCTCTTGTCTGCGACCCTTCCATATGTGAGTTATCTGTCACGTGTTGCTGCCAAAGTAGCATGCACTCCATCATTCAATCAATCCCCTGGTAGTCTGTCAACCATGTCGTAAATTCTTCAGACTCAATTAGAAACAAAATTGTTCCGACTGAAGTGGGCCTGATTTGCAAGCGGTTTCTTGAGCAAATCTCAGCTGCTTGTGTGTGAGAGAGTGTATGGGAGGGGGGGGACACAAGAGAGGGGACCGGAGCTGCTGCACTGGGGGGGTTTCACAATCGTCGCACCTCGCTTGGCTATGGGCATGTGTTCATTAATTCAATTTCTGCATGTGATATTTTTGTGAGCATTAGGTGTACGAGCCCATGTGAGCCGAAATGGTAGCAAAATGCACTCTTTCGCATGATTGTGCTTGCATCTAATTTGTGAACATTTGGATGACAGAGAGAGAATAAGAAATTTGGCAGATGTTTTCCTAGGGGACTGACAATAGGCGACGAAGAGTTTCAGACCAATCCGAGTATCACTGTGCCCTTAGTGGCTATCTGGCTCTACATCTTTGGAGTTCATTGATGGATTTTTGCAAAATTGGCCAGATTAGCTTTTGTTATGAAGGCAACAATGCCTTTTCGTTTTCAGACAGACTCGACGTATGTGCCACCTAATGACCATGTGAACTCCGTGTTTTGATAGCGTCCTCTTTACATATCCACCAAACCACTCAAAGGATTGTTACGAAACTTAGCATGTGTTCCTAATGAGAGGACTATGGCTGGTATTGATTTTTAGATTCTGGCAACTGTGGCACCCCTTAGTAGTAATTTTGTCATTTTTTGCATCCACAACTGTATCTCCTTGCAGGGTCTTTGTAAAATTTTGCAAGTATATAACTTGACAACAGACGGACAAATGCAACTACTCCTGTGCCTCCTAATGGCAATTTTTTTTCACATTTGCCTCTGTCTGTACCTTTGGACAAAATAGTTTTCTATTATGATGATGACTCTTCTCCATTTTCGGACGATTTCAACACATCTGCGCCATCTAGTGGCTATTTTACAATTTTACAATACTAAGTGCAGTTGTCTGCACATTTCAATGCTCTCTGTGGCTTAAGTTGATTGAAACTTGATGCACCAGACAATGGTTTTGAGCTGTCTTCACAGAAGGTCTATTTATGATGTTGGCAATTTTGTCATTTAATTTTATTTATTAGTTATTGTGTGCCCTTTCAATTTTCTAGAGCCAACGAGATCCTAGGCTGAATGAAATTCTATTCCCGTTTTTTGATCGGGCCCGGGTGCTACAGATCATTGAAAATTATGAAAAGGATCCACATTTCCGCCATCGAGGTAAGTGTTAATCTCCGATGTAATTTTCGTCTGCTCTTCGTTTTTACCTCTTAAATCTGTATCCGTATCTACTCCTGCTCTGTCTGCTATTTCTGACAATGGTGTGGTGGCCAGGAAGGTCTCTTAGGGACATTCCCAGATGTAGTACTCCTATTTATGTGGGATGTATATGCATTTGTTTATATTTTCCAGTATTTCCTTATTTGTATCTTAATTTGTGTTTTCTGTCGCATGACCTCAAGTATTTGATGGACTATCTTTCATTACTTGCGTTGTGTACATTGATGGCTGAGTCATTTAACTAACTAACCAACTAACTATTGTAAGTATAATTTATGCGAATTTAATTACATTCACCTGTGTGTGAAGCTGTGTCTTTATCTGCATTTATGTACATATGCTTGTTTGCTAAATGTTTGAGTAGAACCAAGGAGCACGGTTTTTTGTTACATTTGAGTGGATGTTGCGTTATCCGCTCGACTCGTACTTATATAAGAAGCATGTGCCTGTATCTCTGAGTGAAGCTTAGGTAGTTCCATTTGCCTATATTTGATTAGTGCTTAAAAACCACTATTTACTTTGTTTTGAAAAGCAACTACATTGTCAGCATCCCTAAATCTTCCTTCATAGCACTGCCTATCCCAATCGCAAATTCAATATCCCAAAAATAGATAGAAGATAGAAGAAAAGCAACTTCAGTTGAAAGTTTCTTAGCTCTACGTGCATGGGTGTGAATTTGAAAATACCTAGCCCCAATGTGCCACGAGTTTCTTATACAAATGTGCTATATCCACGCTTCTCTGGTATCTCGTGGGAAAGTGAAAAGAGCCTTGGCAGTCAAATACTTAGTTGTCACAACGACTACAAGTGCAACACCTCACTCTTCCTTATTATATCATAAACTACGGGAAAACAAGCAGCAATATCTGATGACTTTTCACACTGAACACAATGGGGGATGACTAGGGCTGTTGATGGTTGTCCTCCTTTTTATGTAGTATGTTTCGACCAATAAATTCTCATTACTCAAGATCAGCTAATTAACATATAAGATAGTGTTAATGGGTGTTCTAATTTGACAGCTGATTGACTGGTGTGGCTATTTTTTGTTTGGTGTTTTTGATATGAATTTGGTGATTTTAAGCACTTTTGACTGTTTCTTCTTAATCAAGATCTCACTATTTGTTTACTCGAGTGTTCTTTGATCTCTTGAAGAATGGCTGAGCCAAGATGGGTTCATCCGTTACCTGATGTCTGATGAGAACGCGCCAGTCTTCCTTGACAGGCTGGAGATCTACCAGGACATGGATCAGCCTCTCTCTCATTATCTCATCAACTCGTCACACAACACTTATCTAATCGGTCGACAGTTTGGTGGGCGGTCATCAGTAGAAATGTATCGCCAAGTGCTGCTTGCAGGCTGCAGGTGAAGTCTATGTTTTGAAGTGTTAAGATGTAGTAGTCCTTAGGCTTTTTAGTTTTGAATAAAATATTCCTTGCATCTTCTGTGGATATTTGCGTAGTTTTGGCAACCCCAGTAACATCAAGTGGTCATTTTAATTTTCAGCAGTATATCATTTGTCGGACCGTTACTGTCAAAACATCTCTTGAGATATATATTTTCACAAAAATTTGCGCCCACAGTCCAATTTGTCTAGAATAACAATAACCAGTTGGAGGAACTCTTTGAACACCCCATGGTATGAATCTCATGCTGTCGGGTTAACCATATTTGTAACGTTGAAACACGAGGTTACTTCTCTGGATTTTATCTGGTCTGTGCATGTATCAGAGACTAATTGACAGCAGACAACCCATCAACTGGATTAGTCAAGGTGTACTGTGTGTGATTTGTCAAATTTCAAGATGAATAATAAAGATCATTGACCATCCTAACTGTTTTCAAAATTGAAAATAACTGTTTCTTGTCTTCAAATTTTCAAAAGTGGTGCATTGAAAGTGAAGTTATCGAGAAGAATCTATGTACAAACAGTTACACATAGCAGCCTATGTTATCATCTCGCATATGAGTTTTATAGCGTACAGCACTAAGAGTTATTTCACCAGAGTTTGATGCTAGGTTCAGACATGGGTGACTAGGCAATAGCGTAGTTTGTACAGCACGCCTGGCAACATACTGTTTGTGATGCATTGTGACTGGATCTTTACACGTTACATTGGTCTTGTTTCAATAATTGACCATTTTTGTATTTTAGGTGTGTTGAGTTAGACTGCTGGGATGGGCCAAACCAGGAACCTATCATAACACACGGTAAAGCCATGTGTACTGATATTTTATTTAAAGTAAGTGCTTTTGAATTAAAAAATACACACCTTACTTTGTTTGCATCTATTTAGAGCACAGTCTCACCAAGCAAATGATATCACAATTTTAAGATTTCAAAAATATTATGCCCCTGTTTGCATTTTTGCTATCAATTATTTGACTTTATAAAAAGTGGAAGTTCAAAGGCGTTCAACTGAACATAGGAAGAACGTGCCAGCACCTGTTGACTGTTGGACAGATTTGACTGTTCACAGTTGCTGGCGATTATTGAGAATCATAATCTGTCTTATTCATCCTGATGAACAGGTTTATGCACCAACACGCAAATTCAATGCAATTAATTGTTAAAACGATCATCCCTTGTATCTGCGCCGTATGTTATGTACACGCTGGACACATATCAAGGCTCGTGCTCTTGTTATAATAATAATTTATCTTTTGAAAATGTTGAACTCTTTGTTAGATTTAAGTGAAGCTCCTTGAGTTGATGTTAGTTTAATTATATTAATGAGGTACTAGCAATATTTTGCCTATGAACTCTGATTTTTGCAGTTGCCCCTTGAGGTCAAATGGGTTAAAAGTAGTCTTATTGTACTGTGTGAAACTGTCTCTGGGAACATATTGTTTGCACCGCATTGTGAGCGCATATCAACGCGCGCTCTTCCTCAAGTGGTATGTCCACATCAAATTCTGATTTTATCTAATATTTGATCGAATGTCTGTCCACATAAATTGTAACTTTGTTTCCATGGTTGCAGGATGTTATTTATGCTATACGCGACACAGCCTTTGTGACCTCTGAGTATCCCGTCATTCTGTCATTTGAAAATCATTGCTCGTAAGTATCTGTCTTCGTCATTTGAAACGTTTCAGGTAGTATTAGTTTAAAGAAATCACACGTGGAGAATTGTTCAAATCTGATCAATAGTTAAGATACTTTTCAACCTTCATGGAATTTTTAGAAAGCGCAATATGTGCATTTTTCATAAAATGCGTGTGGATCAGTTTACGTAAAGTTTAGCACACTTATTTTATGGTCTATGGTTGAGGGAGTTTTTTGCAAATTGTCCACATTTTGTAATGGGTCTGTATTTTTCCAAATTTTGGTCCGTTCTTGAATTTCACACATCCAAGTAGGGGAATGCTCTTCAGCACACAACTCCTATATTTTCCTTTGGGGATTTTGACCAAACTTTCAAAACACGTATGCTTACGAATTGCCATTGCACAAAACTTCAGCATTTTACAATATGGCTACATTTTTTGAAATTTTGCTGTGTTTTTGATTTTGACTCTTTTAAGTTCTTCATTTTTGTACCCCCATGAAGGGAAATCCTCATTTCAAAGGGAATTTCGGTTAAACTTTGAGAAACGTGCACTTACGGAATGCCATAGCGCATATGGTTGTCATTCTGAGATCCTTTTGTATTTTCCTGAATTTTCCATGTTTGAATTTTCACACTTCGGTGTAGGAAATTAATGTTCTTATTTGTGCAACTTCTTCTTTTCTTAAAGAATTCTGACCTAACTTTCAGCATATATCGCTGGTATTTTACAATTTTTGTGACTGTGTTTTCCTGAATTTTGTCCCATTTTTGGTTTTCATACATCCGTTTCGGGAAATGCTCTTCCTATATTTCTCAGATTTCCTCTACCTTTTCAAACAAGTATGCTTACGAAATACCATAGCACATATCAGGATTTTAAAATTTTAAGTTATATTCCTAAACTATGTAATGTTCTTGACTTTCCCTTATCCCTGTGGGAAAATGCTCTTCTGTGATTAACTCCTACCTTTCAAAGGGGATATTCACCTAAGCCTTCTAAAAAGTATGCTGGTGCAGTACCATAGTACATATTGTCAGTATTTTTCGATTCAGCAGTATTTTCCTGAATTTTTTGCCTGTTCTTTTATTTCCACGCTTCTGTGTGCTGCCCCCTACAGGATCTTTGGCAAGGGATATTCTTGTCTGTGACTGCCTAGTACGTACCTATGAGTGACTAGACGTGTAATTCAGTACCAATTTTCTTGTTTTCGATGTGTTATAGATCGGGTTATCTGTTGATAATGCGTTGTTGCTCTTTATTTACCACTGAATTATGTTCCAGCAAGCGTCAACAGTACAAGCTGGCTAGGTACTGCGAGGAAGTGTTTGGTGACATGTTGCTACGTACACCACTGGAGATGCATCCCGTACGTGATGAGTTAGGGTCACAGTGGAGTCGGTCGAAACTGATAAACTTGTCAATAACAAAATATGAAAGTTTGTTGGCTGCTCTGAAATACTGTGATCAGCTGGACAGATTTGTACAACTATCATGAGGTCTCGGCAAAAAATGCCTTCACATTCTCTGTCAACGCAGTTCATTTGATCTTTTTACAGTTGTATGTTTTAGCAGTCCATTTATAGTATTTTATGGCGAAAGACATGCTGCAATTTTACGAATACCTGAACCGATCTATGCCATCATTCGATCAAGTATTCAAAACAAAACTAGCTTGTGCAAGTCCTGGAGTGAGTCACCTGCATTGTAATTCATTTGCGTTAGTCTGGTGAAGTTCTAGAGTAACATTGCAATACACCACTGGCTTGATTTCTTGTGTATAGTGCCCAGTTATGTTCTAGATAAATGACATCGTTTTGACACTGTTATTCACAGCTGGAGTCTGGCTACCCATTACCATCGCCAAATCAGTTGAAAGGCAAGATATTGATCAAGAACAAAAGGTTAAAACCTGAGGAGGAAAACAGTGAGTACTGTGTAGGGACATGTTCTACTTGTGCTCAGTATATTTTAGGCCAGTTTCTGGCCTGGTATCAACCTGTTGTGTGAAAAAAAAATCTGCTGGACAATCATTTTGGCTAGTTGACTTAGGAAAAAATTTGGCTGTGTATATAAACTAAAATGACAAAAATAGACGATACAAATTAGTAAAACCTGAATGTTCCGAGCTATGAAGAAAAACAGTGGGTTGAGTGTTACAATATGGTCTGTGAAGTTAAACATGTCTAAGGAGGCAGAGATAGTGAGTAACATATCCTAGGGCGCACAACAAGAGACTTGGCAACCAACGGGAAGCAATGGATGAAACAAACACGCAGACCATATCAACATAGTGATGATATATCACAACTGCCAGCTAGAAGATTCAACGTATTGAAAATGTGTTAGATAGCATGAAATGTCACTGTCCAACTGGAGCAAGAATGCTAAAAAACTGATGGCGTGTTGTATTTCAGGGCAGCTGGAGCTGTTTCTCAAAGGTAAAGAACAGTCGATTAATGAAGACAGTGAGACTCTGGAGGACCCTTGTTTGGTAGATGGAGAGGACGGCACTGATGGTATGTGTGAGGTAAACGGGAGGTGCTTTAAAATTCAAATCCCGTGGTTTTGGTATTTTGAGAAGTAACTCTTACTTTGTTTGAATTGGCATATACTTAGTCTGTTGTACATTGTAGTTTGAGCTTCCGTAATGCCCTACGCTCTTGTATATGACTAAGTCACCCTCAAAAGTTAGGAGCAAAATTTAAAAACTTACAAAGTGTTAAACAGGCCTGCATGCCACCTGTCGGCCACATCATATACACTCAGAAGTTAAGGGCGGGATGCCCACTACTAAGTCTGATTGTAATAATGTGTTTGACCAGTGGTCTTGTGGCTCAGTGGACTAGAGCCTCTGCACGGTTAGCACAAGATCCTGAGTCCGGGTAGGTGCAGAAATTTTTTCAGATTTATATTCATTAGGTCACGTGACGTGGTCAACAGGTGGCGGGGTAGACCGGACTTAAAGTGTTTGCATAATTTATAGTGGAAAATCCAGCAATCAGCGTGAAAAGCAATCGTCGTGATTATACACATCTGGGCACTGCTTTTGAGTGTGACGTGAGTCTGACTTACTACTATGAAGTAGTTCACGAATTATGACATGAAATGTTTTTTAGCCAATTAGATGCCAGTAATGTTGACAGTCAAGAGTAATAAATATTTATGACCACAGTAACAAATCGGCCAATCAGACTAGGAATAATGACAGTCGTAAATAAATATAACCGTAGTAATAACTATTTGTAACAATATTATTATAAATAATGACAGTAATAAATCAGCCAATCAGAAGCCAGGAGCAGTTACAGTAATAAACATTTGTTAAAGTAACAAATATATGCGACAGTGATAAATCAGAAGCCAGCAATAAATATTTGTAACAATGATAATAAGTCAGACTCATAATGTATGTGGCCAATCGTGTCTGCAAAGGTATTACCTTATGCGATCAAATGTACACTTAGTTTTTTGGATTGTTTATTATTCATGTCACGGCTGTTTTTCCCTGCAGACCTAGGTCTTGACCCTAGGCCACCTTTAAAAGTGGAGGATAATGATGCTCACCCAGAGAACCATCTAGACAGCAAGATTGACTTGGCCAAGCTGGAGAAAGACTATGAGAAAAAGTTAGAGCGACTAGACAAGGAAAAGGAGAAGAATGGGGCACTCAATAACATGGTGAACATCACCGAGGCTGATCTGAATGCAGCCGATGTGACCAAGAAAGCCATCAGTCTCAAGTTGTCTGGCAAGAAGGTAGCTAAGTGGTATATGTATGAAGTGGAATGCATAAAAAATAATTACAGGCGGTCTGGTACACGTTGTACCAGAAGTGCGCTGGGCGCTCAGGTGGGCCCCTTTCCATTGATAACTTGAAACAATTTTTTTGTTTTGTTATATAGCCAAAACTGAGCTGAGGAGCTAGGGACCCGACTCAAGGGTCTAGCAGTATGCCCTGGTCGGACTCAAAGCCATGACCTTGAGTAAAGGAAGTGGGCACTTATCCCTCTAGGCTACACTGCCTCCTCTATGAAGTGGAATGTGTTTATAGCCATGTTTAGTGTTTCCTAGGCTGAGTGTTAATCTTTGTCACCCTCCGCCCCTTCTTGTGTCCTCCCTCCTTCTCACTCCCCCTTTTCTCCTCCCGCTTTTCTGACAGTCCCATCTTTCTATCCCTGCTTTGCACAGAAAAATGTTTATACTAATTGCTTTCTGGCTCCGTGATTGATTTTACTTAGTCTATACTCGAGTAAATGGTAAGGTAACCCTTGCATTTCGTTTTTAGTTAAATTACAATTTTCTGGCTATCAAAACAAATTCTCATGTTAATTAAATTCCCTGGGCTCTTGTTAATTATATACAAATCCTCTGGAAGTGACATTCATGGCTCCAATCATTCAATGCCAGTTTTGTGTGATTATTTGTTGTGGACGTTTTTTTCATTGTATACTATTTTCCAAAAATTGACGTAATTATTTGCCTTTGACTTGTATTTTCGGACAATCTTAGGTTGAACCGGAACTCAGTTGAGTGGAATTTAGCCATTATTTGATCTGCAGGGAACGGAAATAGCTGGAGTCTGCTACCACAAAAATACCATGTATGTTCAATTGCTTAAGGACACGTCTCTTTCAGGTGTATTTCAGAACACTCCCAGAGTACTTTTCCGCACTCAATCATTTTTCCAGTGATGCTGACAAACGTTAGACTAACCCAGTGACATGCCTCTGTGAGAAAACTGCATGATCATCTTGCCAGCATGTAATTTCAGATGGCCATCTTTCTTACAATGGCCAAATACTACTGGAGTCTGGTAGCTGCAGATGCTCGTCAATGTGACATTTTGGGGAGACCTGCATAACTTCTCGAAAAAAAATGAATGGCCACCATCAAACATTCAATAACACCAACTTTGGGGTGCCTGTGGGTAAACATTTCATCTCCCATTTTCATTTACCCGATGACATCATTGTGCTGGTGGTGTTGGAGTGTTTACCCAAGACATGCTCTCGTAGAAAGCAGGAAGTCAAAGAAATTCCTTTTTATCAAACCCGCATCTATTGTTGAAATCGTTATATGGGATTTGCTACCCATTACCCCGAGGTTTGTTGGCCCCTACTCCAATTTCTGTCCCCCTAGCCATCACCTTTGAACTAAATCCCTTTCCTGCGCATAGTATTGCTTTATTTTGCTTTTTTCTGTTGCTTGCAACTATTCACCATTGAAAGAGTCTGCGAGGATGACGTGTCTGGCCGCTTTTATTATGTTTTACTTGTTTATTGTCTTTTTAAATTGTTTTTACTGTTGTGTTACCAGCAATGACATTTTAGTATTTAGTACTTTTTAGCATCGTAGGATATAGTTTCGACATTTTTTGTCCCATCATCAGTATCTGTGTTGATGCCATCATCCCTGTTTAGCTGTAAAGACAATAACAACATTGTACAGGATCTTGTGCATTTAATAGTTAGGGTTTGATACACAATTTCCTGTTGAATTGTGAATTTGTTGATGTGTATATGAAGGAGAATACATGTTATCACGCTAGCCATGAGTGTAGTGAATGTGTGTATGAAGGAGAATACATGTTATCATGCTAGCCATGAGTGTAGTGAATGTGTGTATGAAGGAGAATACATGTTATCATGCTAGCCATGAGTGGTGAATGTGTATATGAAGGAGAATACATGTTATCATGCTAGTCATGAGTGTAGTGAATGTGTATATGAAGGAGAATACATGTTATCATGCTAGCCATGAGTGTAATGAATGTGTGGCAGATACTACTGCTGTTAGTCACTGTTAGCGTCACTGGACCTGTCTCACTTTTCACCTGGTCAGTCTTGTCCATTTTAGTCTGATTGTAATATTCTCAGGGAAGTCTGACTGCTGACGAGGAGGCTGTGCTGATGCAGACCTACCACTACACTAGCGCCACCACCAACATTCACCCACTCCTCTCTTCCATGGTTAACTATGCCCAGCCGGTCAAATTTCAAGGCTTTGATATTGCTGAAGGTGAGGCCATTACACTTACAGAATGTTATCAATGGGAGAGTTCTGGAAGACATGATACTTGATTATCTAGATCCAGTTACTTGACCTGCTGTGTTTTTATGAGTGACAATTTGGATACTATGTTCTATGATACAAGACCAGTTTGCCACAGCGGTCCAAAGTGTCACTACGGGCAACAAATTATCCTAGTTGCAGTGGTCTTTCGTAATTCCTCTGTTCATTTTTTTCACGGAATAATTTAAATCTTGATTTTTACATCGTTTTTGGGCGAGAAGACCTCAAAAGAAAATCGAGTGCACACTTGTCGCATTTGTTTAGAGTTTTATGAAAATTTTCATGTCTGTTTGGGCTACTGCAATTTCCTTGAAAAATCAGATTTGTTTAGAAATTACTTGACTACAAAGACCCGTTCATTATTTGCATGCACCTAATGTTTCTGTGATTTTCTGGGATCCTAAAGATTGACGATTTCTATAAATATGTAAATCTTAAACTGGCACGGTAATATGGATAACAAACATTTTTTGTCTGGTCTGCACGCCACAGGTGGCCAACAGGTAGCGTGCAGACCAGACTTAGAAATGTTTGTGATAGATGATTTCGTGACTAAAATGTGACTTCTTGTAACAAAGGCGGGCAGTTACCTTAATTGGTCAGTCGTTGGTCAAGCTGGAATGAAACTCCCTGATACTGAGCCTGACTTTTGATTTTTCCCGTTTAGAGCGGAATGTCTGTTACAACATGTCCTCATTCAATGAAAACACTGGCTTGGGGTATCTCAAAACTCAACCAATAGAATTTGTCAAGTATCCTTTGTTACGGTAATGTATAGTTATCTAACCATGCATGTTGTCCTAATTGCATGACCCCTAACATGTGACTTTATCAACACGTTCGTTACGGATGACCGGTTTCATACGATCTGTTTCAAATATTGATCTATTTCCAGTTTCATTTTCAGTCTACCATTTCATTTTTATGTTCCCAGTGGGTTTCACTCCGTCCGTTCACGGTCTCTCCATCGCACCTATGTTATGTAAAATGCTAACGACCTAATGTAGGTGCTTAACCCTGAGCCAGACAGCAGTCCTGGCTCAGTATAACTTTCGATGTTGGCTGCATTTAAGTGTCTGTCATAACCCAACAGGTTGCCAACACCCTGGTTGAATCAGCGCTATCTAAGCGCTGCTTGTATTTAAGTAATTAACAGTGAATAGTAAACATGCGACTTGAGAGAGCAAAAGAAAATGCACGTTGAAAAGCACTAAGCTTATCCACGTTTTGGAAAGCATTGATACAGTAGCAATAAGAAAATGTCAAAATTGTATTCAATCATTTTTAATGACCTTCAGTCTTACCCCGATGTACTTAATTCTACCGTGGGGGTGTGCAAAGTTGTACATTGCATTATTGGGTTCTACCTCGGTGTAATCGTCATTACACCTTGAGACAACTTGGGAGGTGTAGTCTGCATCATTCTGGGCACGTGACCACCAAACCTTATTCCAGATTCGACTAAAAAATTGACCGATCATATTGTGTGAAACGTGTTCATTTTAGTAACGGAAATAGAATCTTATTTCATTAAGGAATGTTATGAAAGTAAAAGGCGTAGTTCGATTTTCATTTTTGCAGGTTAAATAGGGCAAACTGCAGCTTTAAGAATATGAAATGTACTGCCATGTCTGTAGTAGATAAATGTATTTTAATACTTAGTAGTTCAATGTGCCTGTTCTTATCTGTTGACATTTTTTATGAAGACTTGTCATGTGTTATATCCATCACTGTATCATGCAACTAATATCATTTAACATTCCCAGGGAGGGGATTCATACAAACCAGTTTTATTTTCGATCCACCTGACTAAGGACCTAATTGCATTGGGTTCAAAATATATTGGTTTGTTTGATGGTAGTCCTAGCCTCGTTTTTTTCCTGTATAATTGTTGTTTTTGTTATGAATGTGGTTTATTCCTGATTATTGTCAGCTGTTGCATGTGCTTGCTTTTTATTTACTTCTAGAACAGAACTGTCACTATCACATGTCGTCTTTCAATGAGAATGCTGCTCTGGGCTTTATAAAAAACTATGTCATAGAACTGGTAGAGTATCCTTTTGCGTTGTTATTTGTTGCATTTCTTGTTTTGTTTTAGTTAGTTTGTATATTCCCAGTTTTATGTTAATTTATTCTTGTTATATAAAGTGTTTTCAACCTGTGTTCTCTTTGTCTAAACAGCCCAAGATACAGCCTTCCTACTAGTTACAAAATAACATACATCTTTTGATGAGCTCAATATATCATATTCAAAACAGAATTGTTTGTTTGGTGCAAAAGGTTTTGACTTGTTATCAAGACAGAGTTCTTGCAAATTTTCCAGTGTATTTAAAAAGACATTATTGTTTTTTCGGACAAAAAATGCATTGTGGGATTATTGATGGATGGGATAGACTTCTTGAAGTTATTGGCTTTGAACAGAGTTATGAAAGAACACCATCTGTTGTGTTTTTGTGATTTTATTACAAATTGCCAAATCTCACTGTTGGCTGCCAGACATTCACTAAAATTAAGACTGGTGACTTTACCATCACTTAAAAAATTCTGTGATTCATAGAGTGGCATTATCTTCACCAGCAGGGCATCAGGTAGGGGTTCTAGATACGAATCTGCACTAGGCTGATTTTGAAAAATCACTTTCAGATTTCTCGCCAGTAATGTCTCTACAAGTATCGAGCTCTACAAAGTTTCGAAAATATTTCAAAGCTGTACACGTCGGGCAGTTAGCAATCTTTGACAGAAGTAAGCGTGGACTGACTTTGCAAGCTGACCCACTTCTTTTTTCCCACATTTTATACTTGGTCACTTACATTGCGGTACTTATTTTCCCAGATTATTGTCATATTTTGGTGGTTTTAGTAAATTCCATTAGTTTGCATGGTTGACTAACAGGTAGTTTGGTGAAATGCGACACGTTTGTCTTGACATGCTTGGATATCGTGCGCTTGCATTTTGCTAGTTGTATATTTATAACTGTTTGCCTGTTATTTTGGTTGTTTTATGCTCATGGGTGGAAGAGCAGTCACTTGATGAATACGTAAAAATTTTATTATTGTTGTTGTATACTTGTGCAGGATGAGACCCATGTCATCTAAATTGGGGAAACTTGATAATAATCTGGGATAGTTGTCATTCTGAGGGTGGGCCAACGCGGTGAAGAACACTTCTCCCAAACTACCCATTATTTTGACATTATTCATGCAAGAATGTTTATCTTCTTAAATTTTACAACTCAAAAAATATTTCTATCACACAAAGCTATTCATTTGTGGAACAAAAGATCATTTGGAAAATTTTCCTTTTTTGCCATTGGTCATTCCAAGCCCTGCAACTTGAACGCGTTCGACAATTCAAGTATTTTTCTGCACATTTTTGTCTTTGCACACTCGGAATTATATGATGTCTGAGAAATGGAAATTGTGCTTACACCTTCAAAATAGTAAGGCAAAACATAAGTAACAATGATTAAAACTACAATAACCTGTAGACAGTATTTAATGCTGGTTCGTTTTACTGTGCGTGTGTTGATTTCCTTAACGAGCTACCAGCTACAATAAGCGACAGATGAGTCGGATCTACCCCAAAGGGAACAGAGTAGAATCCACCAACTTTATGCCACAAGTAAGTATTTTTAAACACTTTCGTCTCATCTAAACAATATTATGTCTACATAGTCTCCTGTCTAATATAAACAAAGCCTCTTACCTGACAAACTGGAATGTGATAACAAAATTGTTCTTTGAATTTTTTTTACGATTTTGTGTTGTGTATGGATGCTAAATAGCTTTATTTCTTTTTTTTGGTAAAAGTTACATTTCGTGTACATGTTCATTCTAGCTAATACGTATCGTGCTCATGATGTCGTGTTTGTATTCGTTTACATATTATCAGTATTGTTGATAGTTCTTGATTACTGTAGTACGCAAATTATAACTAACTTGTGCATGCATGGAAGCTGTTGTAGCAAATTGTGGACTGGATGTCCCAAGAAAAGGTAAACCTAACTTGGAAAATTCTGTTAAATTATTTGCTGCCGTTGTACATGATCTCAAACAGCAAAAGATGTAAATAGTGATTATGACTAATGTTCGGATGATGCCCGGGGCTTTTAATTTGGAGAGCCTGGAAATGAGGGGTAGGCAGTTAGCAAGACGGGGTACTCGTGGGAAATTTGAAATTCAGTGCTTATGTGAAAAGTCATTGTCCTTGGTTAGACTGGTTTGACTGACAGACGTCCACAGACCTGAAGTTCAAAGAATCTCCGGTATATCGACTCTTGCTTATGGCTGGTTGAGTCTGCGCTCTCCTGACCACATATGGGTTGATGTAATGTAGTTAATATGAACATAATGCTTTAGAAACTGTGCGGTAGAAAAATATCTACCAAACTTTTGTGACAAACCCAACACGTATATGTCTTCAAAGCTGTGGAAGCATAATTAGATGAAATAGTAAGTGTAAAATTTTTGCCCTCGTGTCCGTTTCACATTTTGCAATGGTGAATGTAACTAATTTAGTTTTTTGTGCTTGGTTAAATTTTGTTTTGCCTACCTTTCCTTGATCACACGTGTCACTTTTCAAAATCGAAGAAGCTTAGAAATTGTAAAAAATAATTTTTCACTGATAAAGATACAATATTAAACAGGATTTTGTATTGGGGATTAATGCCTTTGTCGTGGAAGAACTCGTTCAGTCAATTGGCGTGGTAGCAAACATTTCACCTGCAATTGCCTTGAATTCACTGTAATTCTACCCAGGCCAGCTCAGCCTGAGAGTGTTAGAAAGACGTCACAATATATGTTGCATTAAAAACGGGGGTGTGGATTTTGAACAGGCATTATTGTGCTGATTATCACAATAGTCTTCAGAAGGATTATCAATTATTAATTTCACCTGTCTTGAGTACTATAAAATCTCACCCATGTCGGACGAAAGTAATTGCCAAAGTCTTTCTTTTCTCATTTTTTGATGTCTTTTTTGTTGTGAATGGCCTGTTTTGTCAATAAATCGTAAAGTGGTGGTTATAGTACAGATGTTGAACATGACAGAAAGCTAGTTTGGTACAACATATTATATTTTATCAAAAATACAAGAAAATAAGATTTCACTCATTCCAGATCATGCTTTCTAAATTGTTGGAGATTTCACTGTAAAAATCATCCCCCTTTTAATTAACATTCTGTGGAATATACTCTCTGTTTTCGTCACTGTTACTCAGTACTCAATGAGCTGTCGTGCGTTCCTTTGCAGGTCTTCTGGAATGCTGGCTGCCAGATGGTCTCTCTTAACTTCCAGACGCCAGATTTGGCCATGCAGCTGAACCAGGGCAAATTTGAGTATAACGGGAGCTGCGGGTGAGTCTCGTTACCACACTTCAAGTTTATTTTCCACTGTGAAAACTTACTAGATGTCTCTCGTTCGGAAACAACAATTTCTGTCTGAAAGAATCTGGTTCTAGCTTGGAAAATCATGGAAAATCGGTTGTGTTGGTTCGTTATAGAAACGTAACTTGGTATCAGAAGAGGTGTTTTTATACCGAAATGTTTTATGAGCATGCAAAGTCTGAATATACTAATAAATGAGGCTGTTGATTTACTGCATATATTCCGTATTTCTATTTCAGTTTGTATTAATTGGCCATCACAACTCCTGTCATTGCAGTTATTTATTAAAGCCTGACATTGACCATCACAACTCCTGTCATTGCAGTTATTTATTAAAGCCTGACATTGACCATCACAACTCCTGTCATTGCAGTTATTTATTAAAGCCTGACATTGACCATCACAACTCCTGTCATTGCAGTTATTTATTAAAGCCTGACTTCATGAGGCGGAAAGACAGAACATTCGACCCATTCTCAGAGAGTCCAGTAGATGGTGTCATCGCGGCTCATTGTTCAGTTAAGGTATGCTGTGATTAACATGTCTGAGGTGCTGATCCCTTAAAGTAGCGTGCGCACTGTTTATGTGCTCACTAAATCGGCGATGTTGGCTCAATTTCCACAGATATTGACGTTGCTCACTAAGGTATTTGTTAAGTCTTAACACGATGGTCGTCTTACTGTCAGTTGCAATGTTTACGCTGTTCTAAAAAGACTCGGCGTAGTGTTTGCAATTGCATGCCTGTGACCATCTCAGCTACGACTAGACTTACGACTTTTGGTAGAATTGGAGCATTCCCAGAACAATACCTTCAAAGGCACTGTCACATTTTTACCATTCAGCTAAAAGTGTTTGCCAATTAAAATTTTGCAACAAACACTGCCCTGCACTTACAAGACACAGGCTGTGCAGACAAAAAGCATTGCTCCTTAGTCCCAAGCCTGGCTCCAGTACATGGATCGTCAATAAATGGTCAGTGTTATGGCCATTTTATCAAATTGAAATCTTTGATCCAGAAATTGCATAATCAGAAATTACCCATATTTTTGACAAAAATTCAGATTTGCTGTGTATTTATGGACTTATTGTTTGTGCAAGAATATCACAAAGAAGCATTCAGTAAGTCTAATTTTGTACCTTTCAGGTGATCTCAGGACAATTTTTATCTGACAAAAAAATTGGCACCTATGTGGAAGTTGACATGTACGGCCTGCCAACCGATACGATACGAAAGGAATTCCGCACCAGGATAGTTCCGAGCAACGGCCTTAACCCTGTGTATAACGAGGATCCATTTGTATTCAGGAAGGTAGGATAAATAACTGGATCGTATTGTAAGAATTGCTTTTCAAGACTAGAGATTGATATATTTATTGATAAATGTGTTGTTTTGTGTGCTATAAGAGTATACCCAATGCCCTAATTCACACTTGATGAGTGACATGTTTATGAATGTTTTTTCTCTTTAATCATCAAATTGATCTTTTGAGACGAGAAGAAGCAATGTTTGAATAAAAAGCAAAGTTTCAATGGCAGACTTCCTCATATATTGTTGGCACTAGGAGCTTCATTCTTCTATGACTACGCACTAGTTGTAGTGGTTTATGCTGGGTTTTACTAAGCTTGCAGGATTTTGGCTAGGTCGCAATCGCAATGAATGTTCAATTCCCCCATTGTTGGGAACAGAGATCATCCTAAAGCTTCTATTCAAGCACAGTACCTTTGGTATTGGATGTATAATATTATGTACATTATGTTCAGTGTTGTGAATTTTGGAACAAAATAATTGCCAAAATTGATCTCTTTATATTTTTCAAAATGCTTTTAACATTTCTGTGAATGCCCGGCAGTTTCTCGAAAGAGTAACTGTTGGCAGTTATGGTATTGAACTTCAGAATGATTCATCATTTACTTGGTGTTGCTTATCTTTTATGATATAAATAACTTGTGTTTTAGGTATTTTTCATCATCAGAATTGCAATTCCTCTTTCAGGTCGTCTTGCCTGACCTAGCTGTCCTCAGGATAGCTGTGTATGAAGAGACAGGCAAGCTGATTGGTCAACGTATATTGCCTTTGGATGGTCTACAAGCAGGTAACTTCCTACATGGTGGTGTAGGATTGCTTTATGTTACACCAAACATATAAATCTGTATACTATGTGCTTGACTTGTTGCTGAAGTCAAACTTTGAACAGACAGACCAGACCAAATGTGAACTTAAGCTATGTTTTTTGAATGTTTTAATCAATGTTGCAATTGACATTGCACAATACCATTAAATTGCGATATGTAATCTCAATCCTGGCGGCTGATTAAAGTTATTGGTTAATGGCGATTGAAATCATCGACAAGGGTACCTAGTCTGTTCTGGAGTCAAATTACTATTCATTGTTACACTGTTTAAACATTTGGGATAAGATTTCACAGGATGTGTTGTCTTTGTTATTACTGACAGTTCTTTGCCAAGATTCAGTAACACTAGTTTTTGGCCATAGTAACAGGAGGTTGTTGAAAATGAAAACTGAGAAGCGGTTCATGATCCAAGTTGCCAACGTTTCGGTTTATTGACATAAAACCATCATCAGGAAGCAATGTCACTAACCGGCAATACAAGCAAAACATTAAGTGAACATCACAATACATGAGTAGCACTGGTAAGCGGAGTAACTCTAAACCACATGACCCAACATTTCTGTTGAGTGCGCTCTCATCTTGAGTCTGTTTGACGTGAATAGACAAAGACCCTACCAAGTTCAAGCTGTGACATCTGAAAAAGCCTAATTTTTACCCTTCTAAAAAGGTGTGGACCTTTGATATGTTTGGTATATAATTTATCACGGACTATTGCAATTTATTTGGGGTTAGGCCCCATTTGAGAACCAAACACGCGGGCTGTGTAAATATGTATCAGTTTTGAGTACATCTAATTCCAGGTTATCGTCACATATCACTACGAACAGAAGGCAACTTCCCATTATCTCTACCCACAGTGTTCTGTCGAATAATTCTCAAGACGTATGTTCCTGATGGCCTAAACGGTAAATGAACCTGTCATTGAACTAGCTGCCGTACACTAGCAGCAGTATTATCAGAACTCGTCATTTATCAATTAATTTGGTCAAAGCTGAGACATCCAGCATTGCCCGAGATTTGAGAATGTTCAGAATTAACTCTCTAGTAACTTATTACCTGGTGACATCAAACAGATTGTTGCATGGTTCAGCGTCCTTATTGCCAATCTTATCTTGTCTAAGCTAAATTTACCTTTAGTTGTAGGAGAGTTTTTCATTCACATCCACTGAGTACTGAATTCCTTTTGATTTTCAGTTGATATTGTCTGTTGTTGTGCCTCCTTGTGGCAGTTTTTGTTTATAATAATATTTTGTTGTACGCGACACTCATGTCCAGTTGTACCTCTGGTTAAACATTTTTAATTTCACAAGAGCCAATTAATGTTTTTGGCTCAAGATCAACAGATAAGTATTTTACTATAAGCTTTAAGTGACACCCTCAGAAAGGTTCTGTACTGCATAATATATTGTGCTGACATAGTCATATTTAGATTTTATTCAGTTCTTAAACATTTAATCTCCACAGATTTAGTAGACGCTCTGTCGGCGCCCCTACAGTACACGAAAGCAGCTGATAAACGGGCCAAACAGATGCAGGACATGGGCATTGACCAGTCGGATATAAGCGATATTCCAATTACGCCAAAGAAGAGGTCAGGCACCACCTCATCAGTGACCTCTACGGGCGTGCAGAAGGAGTCAAATAGCGGAAGCAATATCAACAGTAGTAATAACAATGCCAAGGGAAATTCTATTAAGTCAGTGCAGAGCTTCCCGCGCCTATCAACAAGTCATTCAATGAAGGAGGAGAGAAAGAGTAAGTAGCCTGACAGAGGCCACAGTTTTTTGTGCAGTGCCTTTTGCTGACTTGCGACTTGGTATTAACAATTTAAGTATGCAGGAAACACCTTCCCCTATAATTTGCGACTTTAGGGGTGCAATGATTGGGCGAGGTGGAAATGTTGTAGGGTGTCGTGACGACGAGGCATTTTCCAGTTTCAGAAGTTACCATTTTTGTATGAAATGTTAGTTTTTAAACTAGCTTGACATTTAATGATCAGGAGGGAAAGTTGTAATCAGAGTGACATTGTCTGTGGGAAAAGTTATTCGTGAAATCATCCCCAGCACAAATTGGAACTGAGAACCTTCGCGTTCGCAGCGAAATGCTCTGCTGACGAGCTAAATGGTTCTCAGTAAATGACAGTATATTACTGGAAAAGTCACATGATTTCAACAAGTGTCTGGTAGGCAGTGCAAGAAGAAGGGTTAATTTGTTATAAAGTCACAAAAATACCTTAGGAACAATATTGTTCCTTCTGTTCATAATACTAACATATTGTCAGATGGTGTTTGCGGATGTTCTATAAATTTGATAACTGATCGACTGGTGGTTTTTTTTTTGGTGTTTTTATATGAAATTGGTGATTTTTAGCACTTTCAGTTGCCCAAAACAACTTCTGACCTCGAAATGAACATGTGCTTGGAAATGTGTGCATCACCCTACATAGCCTTCAGTAGAGAGTTGATGTCCACGACTCTCTTGTTTAGTTTTTTGCTTCAGAGATCTTGATCTTTTCTGTATGTTACTTCTTCCGTGTTTATGTGATCTTTTATCTTATACAAACCTGTTAGACGGGGTCATTTTTTAAACACCAGAAGAAGGTGAGTTGACGAATTATTTGTTTTTATGATTTATTTTTCCTCTTTGGTTGTCCTCTTATCTTGCCTTCTTATGTTGGCCATCACGCGCTTCATTCACTAAGTAAATGTAAATTTTTGTTCTCCGCTGTAGTTGAACCTCTGAACTTTGATGCCATCACCGTGGAGACACTTCAGAAGGACAAGGCATATCAGAAGTTGCTTCAGAAACAAAAGAAGGAAATTGAGATTTTAAAGAAGAAGCACGCAAAGGAGAGGAACGGTCTGCAGAAACAGCAATGTTGTGTTGTGGATAAACTGGTAGCTAGCCATGACAAAGACAAACTGGCGCAGGAGAAGTCGCTGGAGAGGGCCATCAAGAAGAGAGGGTGAGTGGAGTGGTGGGAAGATGGAGCTTGGTGGACAACTTGCTGCCAAAGAAGTTATTAGAGTTGAAAGGCCGTTTAATGGATAGATTTAGTATCTCTGTTGATAGACTTACTGTATCTATCGACAAATGTATTGTCTCTATCAATTCACTTAGTAGCTTAGTTGACTGTATCTATTCGATAGACTTACTAATTTTATCAATCGAGTTGCTAAGTCTATAAATAGAATGTGTTAGTAAGTCTACTGATAGATTTATTGTCTCTGTGAGTAGACTTGTAAACATTGTCTATGGAGTTAGTAAATCAGTGCGTAGAGTTAGTACGTTTGTTAACAGCATTATTAATGGTAATAATAGACATTGCAACTCTGTTGATAGAAGTAATACATCTGTCGATAGTGACCTGTATTGGAAGACTTACATCTACAGAAACAGAGAACCCCATAGGAAGGGGTTCGTCAATTTTGTGCACACGAGGGATGTGCATGTACTTTGAACTTAACATCCGTCATAAAAATAGCACCATTGTCACCAAAACACACTCAAAGTTGTACACTTGGTTAGTGTAGTTTGAAGAAGATTAATGTTGGGGTGGATGGTAAATGTAGTGGTTTGGGTTGAATTTAGGGGTGAGATATGATGAATTATTGTAGTCTAAACTATTTTGCTGTTAACGCATAATATACATTGATTAATTTTCCCTTTGCGCACAGCCATTTTCTTTTTATTCCTGTTCTGACTCTTGCAGCGAAAGTTTATGTAACGACTTGAAATCAGAAACAGAAAATCGTGTTCAGTCGTTGGTGAACTCCCATAATGTGAAGGTGAAGGATATTGTGGCGGAGCAAAGAACGGAATGGTCGGAGATGGTGTCACGTCAGGTGACGGAAGAACACGAGCTTCGGAAGGATCATGTAATCCAGCAGTGTGACATGCTGAAGACACTGATGGAGCAGGAACAGTCGTTTCAGCAGAAGGAGTTAGAGTCTAAACAAGATAGGTCAGTGGAGAGGCTTTGTGGTCTGAAAGAGAAGGTTTATGTCAGAGGATTACTTTTAACAAATGGAAGGGTACTGATGAGGTCATGGCAGTCTTGGGGTTAGTTGATGGGGTGTGGGTGTAGAGTAAGAGGTGAATGAAAGTCATGAGGGTCTTAGAAGAAGAGAGTGGTCTGTAGAGGTGAGGATCCTGGAGGAGATGTTTGTAGAAGTGTTGGGTGCTATGGGCGAGGGATTAGTGGGAATTGTGGTGTCAAAGAGAAAGAAGTCAATGGCCATACTTCGACTTAGTGCGGAATTCTATTATTGGGTGATTTGGGTTTGTTCCTTTGGAACTGAATTTATGCCATATATGGCAAAAAATAGGCCAGCCTCATAATGTCATGTGTAGAGCACCTGTTACTTCGACATCGGATGTGAACAAGGCGGGGATTTGGCTCTTAAAATTGCGAGAAAGAACGGTTCTTTTGAAGAATGATTTTTTTTCATAGTATGATATGCTGTGGTAGACTTTAGGCCTGGTAAATGTCAATTTAACAACTGGGCCATCCTTAAATGCTCTGGAGATGACGCTAACAAGAAAATCTCCCGGGGACTACTGCCACTGGCGACGACCTGTGCCGTATTGCATGAATTTAGTTGATTTCCTAAATCTTTTGCCTATTTATGTCTTTTTGTGCTCACAGAAGTAATATTTTTTCTATCATTTCATCTTAATTATGATCTCCTCTTTGACTAATGGCATTTTCTAATAATATAACTGAAAAGTGAGCCCTGAATCCTATGAAAATATATAAGAACGTAGTCCTTAAGTTAAGGGCGTTGCATAAAAAGATCCCTATTTATTTTCGATTTCATTCTCGATTTGTATCAAAGCCAAAACTTGACTTAGTAATGAAACTAAAACAGCATAAGAAGGACATTCAGTGTTTTCACAAGTCCACAAACAGGCAATTGATATAATGAACTTACTTGAGTCCCTATTTGGGACTATTTCATGCAACCAGGCACTTAATACCAGCAGACTTTACATTGCAAATGAAACGGTCGAAAATACGAGTGGAAGAAGTAAAAATACGAGTAGAAACATGGCTTCACTCATATGGGTGCCCATCGGACATCTTTGTTTTTTCCCCTTTTTGGTCACCACTTTTTATGAGCCAAAATGCGGAAATACAAGTGCAAAAATATGTCACCACGCATATCTTCGAGCGGACAATTTCAACTGTACCCCAATAAACTCTGAAGGGCGTTCTGGAGTCGCTGATGGTTTTGATGTTCGTTTTGGTATTTCAGTCAATAAAAGTTGGTATGTCTGTCCTTTCAATTTAATGAGATGGTAATAAGTTGTTGTAACCTATAGGATATATTACTGGTAGCTTGCCTTTTCGTATTGTAGAGAGTACAAGGATTTAAAACAGACGCAGACGAAAACATCTATGGATTCTTGCCGATCAGTGTCTGCAGACAAATCAATCAAAAACAAATCAGAAAAGGAGAGGTGAGTATGTGGCAGAATTATGGTTATTTCAGTTAGTATAATAACGAAGCTTTGTTATTACTTGTATAAAGCTGTTACTCCAGGGCTGTAATTCTTTAAAGACGGGGATTGGTTAGTTCTTACAAACGCAGTCAAGTCATGCCCACCATAGCAAAACCCAGTGCTTATAATTTGTTGTGACATGCATGCAACGCTGTGGAGGAAGAGCAGTTGATTGAAAAAATAGGTGAGGTTATTAAATTGGCCATTAGGAGGCGCTCTGTTGCATGACACTGACAGTCGACTCGTGAGAACGCTCCCCAAATTCAGCAGCGGGATAACAGTATTACGGCAATTTTTAGTACCAGTTGCTAATTTATTTAACTCAAGGAAGAGTAGTTTTTAATGACATTAATTTTCTGCCAGATTTTATTTGGCTAGTTTTTTACCCACATCAGTGCAAAGCTGTTTATACAGCAGCTTTCTATCAAATATACAGCTTTCTATTGCTCTTGTCAATAGTAATTATTAACTAAACGACTTCTGTGCAGCGATTACACTTTTTATTTTTATTTTTATAACATGCTTTTTAGAACAAAATGCACCTATACAAGAAGATTCATAAGTAACTGAGTATTTTCCGTCTGGCAAACGGAAGTATTGTTTTCAGTGCATAAAGCACTAAGCTACAACAGGCAGATCTCACTACCGCAAGTGACCACTGTTGACGGAAATGTGTTTTTGTTATGCCTACAATTGGCATGTCGTGTGCTGAGGAAGTCGGGCTACCTACCCTTCGAAAGCCACCCACGTCTTTATCCAGAAAGGCCAGTTTATTGAGTTGTCAATAGGTCTGTAAATGCTTGCAACAAGTATCAGTAATAACAGAGAACTGTGGTCCACAACTGTCGGTTCGGTTCTGGTACACAAATTTTGTTTTCGGTTCAGTTCCGATGAGCGCCCCTGACGACCAGTATTTGCTAAACTGAAACTGTTCATTAACAGAGAAAAGATGTAGTCAGTAACAGCTTTTGAACCACCAAATGCATTGCTTTTAGTGAGTAAAATCTACCTAGGAACACTTTTTAATCATTTCACATTGACTGAAACACCAAAGACATAAAAATAATTTGCTGTATTTTGTGGCAAATAATAAGGATATTTAATGATTATAGTGATTTAGGAAATTATGTGAAATAAAACAAAAATGTCATCCACAGGAGGAGTGCAGTGATTGGGTTCAAGTTTTAGTGCAGTGTCGTCGTGTACTAGAATCGTGTCATACAGCACAGAATCAGTCAGGGAGAGCCTCTCAAATCCTGCAAAGACACCTAGACTTTATGAGATTCACTTAAAATTGAAATTTAATTGACTTTTTGTAAACAAGAGAGTGCATGCATTTTTGTTTGTTATTTACTGAAAGAGAATAATTTCCTAATCAGTTTTTAGCCTGCGAAAGTGTGCCCTCGCTGCTGCATAAGGATGTAGTCTAGAGTAAAGGTCGAATACAATGCATGTAACAAAGGACAAGTTCACGTTTTGAATCACTTCACATTTCTCATCTTAAAAGAATAAAGTAGATGCTCATGCTCCTGTTCTTTTGTACAATAATTGTTTTTGTCTTCCATTAGGCGGATAAAAGAGCTGAATGAAAACAACACCAAAAAGTTCTTGGAGGAGCGCCGACGCCTGTCATCAAGACACTCAGTGCAACAAGACCAGCTGAAGAAAGTACATCAGAAACAGATGGAGGTGTTACTGGAGGAGACACGGGAGGTATGACATGGTTAGGAGACTTGTCAAGCATGGTGAATCAGACATGGTGGCATATTTCTCTGACAGTGGGATGTTTTGTATAGGAGAGTTGTGTCTATTGAACAGGGGCCTGTTGGGTAGAGGCTACTGGGGACCAAGGGCTGTTAAGGTGGTAATTGTTAGGGGACAGTTAATAAATATTAGTGTTGAAGATTCATTACTTAAAGGTTTCTTAAATTTGACGTTTTTGAGTTTTCCTGATTTGGTGTACTTTTGCACCATCTGGTGGCTATTTTTATTTTTTGAGTCTGTTTTTGGGCATCTGACTCAGTCTTTATCCACCGTGCTGCTTAGAGGATCATTTAATAAACTTGACAGATATATTCCTATTAATCAAAAGACTGTGGCTGGTGTTTATTTTTGGATGGATGTGACTGCTGTGGCATCTCCTGGTAGCAATTTTGTCTCTTTTGCATCCTTGGCTGTATGTCCTTACTCCTTCACGTTTTAAATGGATTTGACGTATTTTGCGTCACCTAGTGGCCATTTTTCTGTTTTCTAGTCTGGTATTTTTCATTTGCCCCTCTATAGGCCAAGCCATAGTAAGGGTGAAAATTGACAGATATGTTGTACCGATTTCAGTGGCTCCTCCAATTGGCAGTTTTTTTTGCGTCCATGGCTGTATCTCCTTAACCCTCTGCAGGATCTTTGTTAAATTTGGCAAGTGTATTTCTATGAAGGTTACAACTGACAGGTGGTGTCAACTTTTAGATGGATCAAATAACTGCAGCTGTGCCTCCTAGTTTTCCTCTGTGTCTTTGGAGTTCCTGGACGGATTTTTTAGAAAATTTGGTAAATAGATTTCTATTGAAGATGTGATGACATATTTTCGTTTTCAGATGGATTTGACGTTGTGCATGCCACCTAGTGGCCGTTTTTATTACTTTCTAGTCAGGTTTTTGGCATCCGCCTCTTCGTGGGCCAAACCACTCATAGGAAAATTATGAAAATTGATGGATATCTTACTGGAAGAAATCATGCAACGATTCTTGGACACCGCCGATTACTGTGGCGCCTCCTAGTGGCAGTTTTGTTCTTGTCGTGTCCAAGGCTGTATCTCCGAAACCCTCTGCAGGATCGTTGAATTTGGCAAGTGTATTTTAAGGTGACAGCAGATGGCAACGATGTTCAGATGGATCTGACTCCTGCTGTGCCCCTTGTGGCAATTTTTTCTTCGTTTTCCTCTGTAACTGTGGAGTTCCTTGGTGGATTTTTATGAAATTTGGCAAATAGGTTTCTATTAATAAGGCGATTACAGATGGATTTGACGTAGTGTACAAATCCTAGTGGCCGTATTTTCTATTGCGTTTTAGTGTGTTTTTGGCACCCATCTCATTATCGGCCAAAGCACTCAAAGAATCGTTTTGAATATTTGTAAATGTGCTACTAGTGGGAAGAACATTGTTGACGATTTTTGGATATTTTGACTACTGTGGCACTCCCTTTAGTGGCAGTTTGCTGTTTCTCCCTGCTGGGTCTTTGTGAAATTTGGCGAGTGTATTTCTATTAGCGTGACAACAGATGATGACATTTGGACGTATCTAACTTCCACTCTGCCCCCAGTGCCAGTTTTAATTTTTTTCCAGGCTTGACGAGTGTGTTCTTATTGAGGAGAGCATTGATGACTTGCTATGCACTCCCTAAAGGCTATTTTAAGTTTACTAGCATTGGTTCAATTAGTGATATAGTAATCATCCCTTGTATCTGCGCTATATGTGATGCACACGGTGGGCGCATATCAATGCTCGGTGTTGCTCTTGTTATGATACTGGTAAACACTCCTAGAAGCACACTGTTTTTGCGTTGCAGTCATGGGTGCATTTCAACGCTCTGCGCTGCTCTTTTTTGACATTTTGAGTTGTTGGTTTAAAATAGTGAAGTTTAATCCTTTTGTCAATTCTGACTGCTGCAACTACCCCTTGTGGTCAAATTGGTCAAGTTGTTTTGATGTATCTTTCGTGAAGCTGATAATTATATTAAGAACATTCTCCATTTGTGACACTTTGCGTTGCTCTTTTTTATTTAGCCATAGGTAATGTGTTGTGTGCTTCCAGCGGTTACCCATGATATTGATGCCCGAAAGTGAAAATAAATTCATTTATTTTGAAAATCTATTTACTTCAGACGAAAGACATTGCTGAGCAAGTATACAGAGAAGCCAAGATGTCGGAGAAGCCAGAGTCTGCTTGCTAATGATGTCACTGGTGAAAGTCACCTTTCCTAGGATCCGATTGCTGGGAGCTACTGATTACAGGCACTCCTCAGTGATGGACTGGTGATGGTGGCTTTTTACGGTGTCTTAAGATTAGACTGGTAGTCTTGGGCTACAATACTTGTCGCAGAGTCTGTCTGTATTTGACTGCTGAATGTCACGCAGTGTTGATGATCGCTTTGAATCTCGCACTGCTGCAAGTGTCGTGACATGTTTGTGACTTTGACATTGAATGTCAGAAGTGAAATTCGAGGATTTTTGAAAGTTTTTTTCAGATGTTAGGGTGTAAAACGACTTGTTAGATAACTGATTACTATCGAAATTAGCGGATTCCAAATACGGGAAGGTGACATCACAGTAATTCATTGCACCTCTTCACTCTTGTGTGCCTCTTGTGAAATCTTGTTTTTTGTTGCCTGTTTCACATGTTTGTTTTGTTTGTTAAAGTGTTGTGAGTAATTATTAGGAACCCAGGACTGCTCATTTGTCGTCGTATTTTGACTTCACTAGTTATAAATGGTTTCAGTTGGAATCCATACAAGGATTAAGTCACTCTGGGAAATCAAAACATGGATATTGTGAACACTGTTGAGAGAGTGACTAAATTTTTTGTTTTTGGGTTTGTTGCTCAATTTTGCCCCATTTTGCCCGATCATTGTGCTTCTACACAGTTATCGTCAAGTCCGTGGTAGTTGCCCCCTCATGCAATAGTGTACTGGTGATGCCACATATTTCCAAGGTAAAGTGCATGAGTACTTAGGAGGGGAGGATTGAATATCCACTGGGGCTACGAAGCAAATGGCTTGTGAAAGTCCACATCCATCAAAGTGTGTAACAAGGCCAATCAAATTAAATTACTATGGGGAGAAAAGCTCTGAATTATTGTGATGTGAACTTCCACTTTCGGTAATGCTCGATTTTTTTACTGTGAAGGTTTTATAAAAGACCTCAGATAATTTTAGGTGGTATCGTTTATCTAAATGTCAAATAATCCAGGAATTTTCCTTTAATTGTGGATTGTAAGACTGTTGTCACAACACAAATTGGGATGACGATGCTTCTCTGCTTCTGTTAATGAAAGCAACTTTTGAAAAATTTTAATGTTATACTGTTATAAAAAGTGTTAACTTCCCTCTGTTTTTACTTTCTTATAACTATTTTTGAAATTGCAAAAAAGACCAGTTATATGAAGTGGTAACTTTTATGTCATTGCATTCTGCAAGTTGAAATTTTTATTGTCAAATTTCGTAAAATCTTTTCACGTTTTACCAAATGCATTTTTAGCTTTCCATATTTTGTTTTTGGATTACTCAATGACTGACAAATCTTGAGTTCATCCATTAAAAAGTTAATAATCACATGATCCACATTTTTTGTGTCAAGTGTCATTTTATGCTTTGAACATGAATTTCAAAAAGTCTAACTGTGTACAACTTCTTGTCTGAATTGCAGAAAAACTCGCATAACTCTGAATCAACCGAACCGAGAGATTTCATTCAAGTATGGCAAAATACCAGAGCTCGCGAACTAGAACAGGTTTACTGCATGAATTTTGTCTGGGTTAAGCAAAAATCCAACTTATGCCTGTCCGACTTGCGCGAGTTTTACTGTATATATTTTTAGGTTCTATAGGCAAGGATGTGTCTCAGATTTTTTATTCCCTATTGGCTCTGAGTGAGGATATGCTATACTACTGAATTATTTGTGTACATGTATGTTAAAGACTCTTGATGTGTCCGTCATGGTGAAGAAGTTTTTTTTGTTGTTGTTTTCAAGACATTCATTGTATATTTCTGTGCAAATTATTTTGTAATGGAGTGTAGTTCTCAAACAGCTGTTCAAACGATTTATTGAAGAATGACAGAAATATCTGCCTTTTGCGGTGCTTGTTCATGCCATGTGAATGCCTGATCCTTTTGCACTCTGTGGGTTTATTTTCATCAGCATTTGTTTACTGCATTTCAATCTAAGAAACCATGCTGTGTCAAAAAAGTATCATATGTGTCTTGTATTGCATCCTTTGTAGTGTGCTTGAGTGGAGAGTATAGGTGCACTTTCATATCTTTAGTCAGCTTAAGCTATCATTAAACAATCATTCCTGATTTTCAACATGGCGCAGATGAATAATAAATACGTCATGGTATTTGGCTTCGTCTGGAATCGAATTCACCTGTTTGCTTAATTAGAAAGACCACAATGTGCTATTGACCTAATTTATGAATTGTTAAGACACTTCTGAGTGAAATCGGATAAGGAAAAAGTAATCAGTGCACCCCAACAATCCTCGGGCTAGTCAACTTTCTTGTCAAAATTGCAGATCACTGCGCATCATGAAAACTTTATTATAGTGTTATGCTATCAAATGTGATTAATTCAATGGAGTGTAATGGCAGCACAGGTGCAGTGAATAATGAACAAGACATCTTTGGTAAAATCTTGCCATTAATGCCAACATTGGTCTCATTTCCAAAAGCTTCTAACATTGCTGTGGGATGTCCATGATTTCTCAGAGCCATAGTCTGATTGTAGATATAGTATAGATCTCTCGAAATGACGGAATATTTATTTGGTGCTACTTGTCCTTTATGAAACTAACTTGTGAGCCACAGTGTGTTCTAAATTGGTTATATTTTACAGCACCTGATGGATGTGCAGCTTTGTGGGTACTTTAGCATTGTGGGTACTGAAATACCACTGAATTGATGGCCTGTGCTACTACAAAAGTTTTTTTCCCTTATCACTGCCAGCACATAATCTGTGCGGTGGATAGGTTTGTCCAAAGCTAATATTATCACCTGCTATTGTACCTGGGGTTTATTAAGCTTAAGTGCTTCCTCACTGTGTCTCAAAGTGATTTCTGTGCTTTGAGCTGGGTAGTCTTTTCTCACAACTGTCCATTCAACCAAACGTTGGCAAGGCTTGCTGATTTGACCAGACTTTTTAAAAAGCTTTTTAACTTCAAACCGTTTTGGACTGCAGGGTTTCAGAGGATAGTTGTTTCCATTAAATTATCTAGTGTCAGTTGATATCTGTAAATCACCTAAAATCAGGATTGAAATCCAATTTGGGTGAATGTAAATTATTTTTATTACAGCTAATATTTCTACAAAATGTCGCTATTCTCGAAGACTGCATCCTCTGATTGGTGGTGAAAGCTGAAATGATTTCTGGTCAAATGGCCAGCGTGGGGTTGTCTGGTCTGTAATCAGGTCTTTGCTACTGTTCCAAGTAGTATTTGTAGGCACAGTGTTGGGGGAGTTGAGGTATCTTAGTTCTCAGTACATTATCGTGTGACTTTACTAACCAAAGATTATCTTAGCATTCTATCATTCTAAATATTTGTTGTTTTTTAATTGTTTTGAAGTGACATCCCAACAGTTTACAAGATTTATTGTCACTGTTTATTTTCAAGGTGTACACCTAGGTGGTTATGTATGTGAGGAATGTGGGTTAGAGTTTGCACAGTTTATTAGGTTTTGGTCCTTAGCAAGAAAACGTAACTTTTGACGATCACAAAGTTGGACGTTTCACTGCCAAACATCATACCTGTTTGCGTTAACAAGCATTGTCGTTTCCTTTGAATTAATAACAGGTCCAGCCCTGCCCAAACAACAATTTTGACTCCATCTGAATCTTCTGGAAATGTTTACTTTATGCGTAATTGTGAACTTGGTCACTGAAAACAATTAATATATTTGCGACAATACTTAAAACCGACATGCCCAGCATAAGAATTGCCCTCTTTACCAGGCGGGAGAAAGTTTGAGACTTTTCGATGAATGAAACTTGACGACATGATGTCTTCTGTATGTGTTTTCAACAGTTGAAGTTTCTTCATAGTCTTAACTTGGTATTAGTGATTCTACAAAGCAAGAGAAATTTTGCGATCAATCAGATACTTTATTATAAACTTCTTGTATTCGAGTTTGAACTGTACATTTTATACGTCCACGTATATATACGTAAAGGAGTGCACACTGCCGTCATCTCGGGCGCCCGGCATCCGCTACTGTATTTCCTAAGCCACTTGTGGAATTTTCATAAAAAATGTCTGATGTGCGTCCTAGTGATAATTTTAGTTAGTTTCCCTATCGAATTTCTCCACGGATGCTTTTATGAAGTTTGGTAAATCACCATGCGCGCACCCTAGGGGAGCTCGTGGGAGTCGAACGAACCTCCCATTAGGCGAAGTGGGCAAAAAGGTCCGTCTCGGAGAAACAAAAACTCCGAAAAGGGTAGAAAACGAGACAAAAGTCCACTAAAAAGACAGGAACTACCAAACTTCGGCGAATGCACAATTCATAGCTCTGAACGCACCCCGTGAATCTTGGTAAAAGGTCCACATTCTCAAAAATTCGAGCCTCCCTTTTTCAAGGCAGGGTGCGCGCATGATCACTGAAAATGAGTAGGCATAACGAGTGTCGCCCATCGTTGAAGTATGACTAAATGAATGAGTACCTAACAAGCATTCGTTCTGGGTTGCAAATTTCTAGGTCACTTTACTCGTCCGCTGAGCGGGTCCGTCTGAATTTTCACTTTTGTTCAGCTTGAAATGCCCATTCTCCGCTATTTTTTCCTTTGTGGCTTTCACCCACGCTCCTGTGAACACCCATGACTGAAAACCCAGACAGATAGCTCTCCTGTGACTAATGAACAGTGAATTGACTGTATTCAGTGATGCTTTTGTTAGTATGTGAAGTGGGTGGTATGATTATAATAGTTTGCATTAATGTAACCCTCCAGTCTTGGGTGTAAAATGACCCGTACAAGTTCAGTGATATATGTTCTAAATTGTTTTTATTTATGTCATTTAATTTTGCGTGTTAACTTATGATTATTATTGATTGTACAAAATCATCATGTATATTATGTGTACATTTTGCTCTCTATTTTTATTTTGAATATAGTTGCTGTATTATGTTAGCTCAGAAGACAAACCCTGAATAAAATGCTTGACAAAACTCGGCAATTTACACATTTTCGAAGGTTGTGTCCGCGAATTGAGCGACCTGGGTTATACAGACATTTTGTTCAAGGTTTGGGGAGGTAGCTGAAAGATCAAGTCAGTTTTTATCACTGTAGTGGTCATTTTGACCCAACCGTCTTTACTGGGTGAAGGGAACCTTAAACAAGTAACAAACTTAACGTCAATCAGTGCCAGGTTTGTTAGGAGAAGGGGGGGGGGGGGGGAT
>NMRA01000001.1:4219548-4281684 GCA_002633005.1 Phoronis australis
CTGACCCTAACACCCTTACCCCACCCCATACCTGAACCTAACCCTAATTCTAAGCTTAAAACAAACCCTAACCCTTAGCCCTCTACCTCTCACCATATCAACCTAATCCTCACCCTACCGCCCCTACACCTCAGCCTAAACCTCGATCTTAACTTAAACCTCACATTCGACACCCTATAATCTAAACCTCACCCACTGCTTCACATTTACCTTGACGTCACCCGAACCTTCAGTAAAAAAGGAAGAAGGAAGCTACTTCTGAAAAACTGAAGTCGAGTTCGTTGGGCATTTCCGAAAATCAACTCATTTTGTTCAAGAGCTCGAGTTCGTTCCCAAATGCTTATTCAAGAGAGGATATTCCTTCAATGTGTTTCGGCTCTTCGCCTTTTTTCTTAATATTCACTTTAAAAGATTGGCTCGTTCAGTGGCATTGATCATCACTAGACACACTGCTCAAATCAGTCATTTTCACGGCGCCTAGCAACGAAATAGCTGATGAGGTCGCCTCATTTAATCGGCTATTTATAATAAAATCACAAAACCACAACACCGATATGCTGTTTTAAAACTTGTCAAAGCAAATAATTTCAAGAAATCATTCTTATCCACCAAAAACCCCAAATAATAGGCGTTTTTCACCCATAAAATCGACTGTGTCCTTTTAAAGAGAGGGATATGAATATGTACAATGGTACATTAGCAAGGTAGATTTTTTAGAAGCTGAAACGTGCAGCATGATTAAAATAAATTCTAATATGGCTCAATATTTTATCGCTTAAACTATGAATTCTGGGTATTTCCTAAGGCCCAGTCGCAGGCTGTGCGACTTTAAGTTTGTGGGATCGTACTAGCACGATCGACATAAGCAATACAGTGCTGCCCTAAACGTCGCATTTCAACTCAAAAGTTATCAAGTGGATAGCTTTAAAATGTATTTGAAGCGTACGTGCAATTCAGAACAATTGTACCGTTTTATTAAGCACTCACTATCAATTACCAGAGAAAAAAATATTTTCCCGCCCTTAAGTCGCCAACAGAAGGTTTGATGTCTCGATCTATAGCTCGGCCATCTGTTCACCTTGCCATGCGAAACAAAGCGTGGTGATATTTCATGAATGACATGAAGCCATTAATCTGTAGAAGTCCTGTAATTCACAATATTCTACAACTACAACAGTAAAACGATTGACCGAATGCGCAGCTGAACTGAAGGTTTCATGTCCTACAGCTCTGCCATCTGTTTAGTACTGCCATGCGTAACAAAGAACGTGATATTTTATGAATGATTTGACGTCATTAATCTATAAAAGTCATGTGATCCACGATATTGTACAACAGCGAAGCACGACTGACAAAATGATAAGTAACTGGCAATTCGTTCAATTGAGCAGATATGAGAGAGCCAACGCTTTGATAGTCGCCTAAACATCGACGTGGGTGCTTATGTTGAGATGACCCGCACAAGACGTCCGTTGATGCGAGCTAACGCTACTGATGAACCGAACGTCACAAGCGACTGGCCGGAACAAGTACACCGTAATGCACAACATACGGTGGATTTCAACACTTTACCAGACGAGTTATGTATTCGTATATTCGCTTATCTACACCCGGTGTGTGACGGTGTACCTCACCTAGCTCAGGTGTGTCGAAGGTGGAGTGGAATTTTGAACCGTAGCACGAGGATATGGAAGAGTTTATTTATCGATCCGACGCATTACACGCAGCATGATTTTAATACACTTTCATTGGTGTTGCGTATTTACGGAGAGTACATACAGTTCTTAACGTGGAAAAATAACACGATTGTTTATGAGTCGATTTTTGTTTTAATTCAAAAGCTACGAAATTTGAGATATCTTCGACTGCCTATTCTATGGACTAGCCTAGTCACAGAACATTTGTCTTCACTAACTTCATTGGAAGATATCCAGATCAACGGTGGATATTCACTGACAGACGCCCACTTGGATTACATCGCGAAATGCTTTCACAATTTAAAAAGCGTCAGTCTAAACGCGTGTTGGGGAATTACGGCCGACTCAGTTGTGCGCTTTGTGAGAGCGCTTCCGCGGTTACAATTTCTCAAGTTAAAAGTAAACTCATGTCTTCGTCTTAATGACATTCGAAGCGAAATCGCCATGGCGGAGGGCTTACGAACAGTGCAGTCGTTGTCGGAGTGTTCGTCTTCCAGTTTGGTCTCCGATCTTTGTCTCCACTATGTTCCTATAGAAGTTGACGAACTGTGGACAGCTGTCAACAGCTTACCAAACCTTAAGAAGCTAAACATAAGTAACTGCGAGGTAAGTCAACCACAGACGGTTACCGTTCATTAATTTACAATAAAGCGGTACACGTAGTTAGATGAAGTTAGTTCTTCATATAGCTACTGTAAGCTTTGTCAGAAAGTATGTCTATTACGTGGTGATGTCTCCGCATGCAACACGCATTGACTGCTTTGGTAAATACGGCGTGGATAGATTTGCTGATCAGGTCAGTAGACTTTAGACAATAACAGTAACATCTTCCTGAAAGTAAGTTGACAGAACTATCTATTGTTTGGGGCAAGTTATGAAAAGAACTATCTATTGTTGGATAAGTTGAAAGAACCATCTATTGTTTGGGGCAAATTGAAAGAGCTATCAATTGTTTGGGGCAAGTTGAAAGAACTTGAAAGAGCTATTGGTTCGGGCAAGTTGAAAGAACTATCTATCGTTCGGGGCAACTTAAAAGAACCTTCTATTGTTTAGGGCCGGGAAAGTTGAAAGACCTATCTATTCTTTAAGTTAAGTTGAAAGAACCATCTATTGTTTACATTTTATTTCAAGAGTATAAATAAATACAAAAGATGGCGTCACTGCCCAGAAATCGAATTAACATTACATCTGGGCAACTATCTGTAAGTTAACAACTTTCAATGGTTTCAAATACCGTATGGTGTGACACTATTTTTAAAGCTGCATTTCGGCCGTGCTTAGACTTAGCTCGCTGTCAACCAAAACGCGTTGGGAATTTTAAGTGTGATAAAGTTGTTTTTAAAAAAGATCTTGAATGTTGTCCAATGAGGCGGCAACTCAAGTCACATGCGTTCATGCGCTATTTTTAGTTGCAATTTTAGGGTTGGCCAATACCAATAAAATCGAAACGTTTTCGCGAGTCGCTGATGGTTTCGATGTTTTTGTCGATAACGGGAATAAAAGTCCTTTCACGGTGCGGATTATTATGAAATCGATTACTACTACATTTTCAATTTCAGCCAGCTAATGAGAGCGAAATGCCGCTTTAACACACATATTTTATAGGTGTGGGTTAGCACTTTGATTCTGGACGAATAGTGTGCAACTATTGAATATACTCCACGGCTTGAATAAAACAAAAACGATTGGAGGGATTTTGGAGTGGAACGTACAGGCTTTTGTCATACAACCTGCGCTGACGTGAATTAGGATGCGGGTGTCCTAAAAATAGTCTACGCTTCGCTGTGCACAGCTGGTATTGCTGGGAGGGGGAAGTCAGTTAAGATATGACGTCATTGACCTCAGAACAGAAAACTGAAATGCTTTGTTTTATTGGACTTGTTACGAATATGACATCGTAAAATAGGACAATGTTTTGCACGGACAATGGAGCCAACTTTTAAAAAGTGGGAGAGAGGGTGCACACATCTATTGGTCACTCACGCAAGACAATGGGCTATGTTTAAGAAAATTTAAATTTTCTTTCAGCATGGTAATTTCATTATAGTCCTAGGAAACAATTAACGGTTTATTCCAGGTGACCTAAAATTTTGAGTATTTGGTCTGAAGAAATAACGGACAATCCCAGGGGACAGGGATCCCTAAATAAGGAACAAGATAATCCCGTTATTATTACCGGGTGAGATGCCTTAATTAAAACTTCTGACACAAAGCACGGGTTCACTTGCCGCTTTCAATACTCTATATACAATATTGACTTCTAGCTTGACTATAGAAAAACGCAAGACTGTCGGTTTAGGTCGTGGGGTCGAATCCTTGGGGCTCACCACAAGTACAGAACATTGAGGCATATGGTTGGTTCTGCAGGGGTGGTCCAGCCCCCCCTCCCCCTGAATCCGCCAACGTATTTTGTTGCGTTGGGCCGCACTAAGCCTCGTTTGTATTAAGGCCTACGTCACATGAGACCAGGTTTCAATACACCTGAGCATATTATGTGGATTTGACTTTTGGTCCTAAAACTGACATTTTTTCGAATGCGTGTCCCGGGCTTGTCAGCAGAATATTCGGTTAGACATTGCATGATAACATCACGTTTCAAAACAAAGCGTTACGTGACATGGTTATGAACATCATTGAGTACATTTCCCTGGCTTTCAAAGCCAATATACACTGATCCCCTTCCCCCGGGCTCTTAGAAAATAAGCACTGTGAGTTCATACAGTGAACCAAAAATAACCTTATCAAAATGCAAACATCAGCTAGTCTTTCTCGATCTCACGCAATCTGGCACAGATAAGAGGTATACGCCTACCACAGACTCTCTGTACGAAGTTAACAAAATTGCAACTTGGTTGCTGTTGGGCAACAACGAGAGACACCTATCGGATGACATAAGAACTAGGTAATCCTCGGTTGCGTTCAAGAAACTAGACATTTCCCTTGTCAGCTTCTGTATTCAGAAGTTTACAAAATGGAAATTATCGATATCTATCCTAACACTATGCACTCCGACTGAAGGGATATTATCGCTTCACGGCCAAAAATCCTTTTGGGGGGATTGTTGTTGCGTGGGATGAACTTTTTGAAGTTATTGGATTTGAACTTGGCAATCAATTCGCTGTTTTGTGATTTTATTGCAAATCCAAAATTCTCCGAAATCGAGTTCTATTACGGTAAGGATCATCATAAGGCAGATATTATGAGCTTGAATTTGCTGGAATTGGACCAGAGTTTGGCAAATGTGACGGCTGAAATTCAAATCAAAACGAATTTTATCAATCGAAACGAATCTAAGACTTTTGATCAGGGCACGACAAAACCCAACTTAGTCGCGTGCCGTTGCAATCTCCAACAATAATCGCGGAGAAATTTAAGTGGGGTCTCCGGAAAAATTTGATCCTCGATCATTGTTAGAGAATGCAAGGATCAGATATCACTGTTCGCTTCGATGTTTGACATACAAAAATCCGTTTTAAAAATTGGAGTTTTAGCCTCCTTACTCGCCAAGCAGTGATTTACGATGCGGTGGGTACATTCAGACTATAAATTACTTCCTGGTCAAGTGCATTCAGTAACTATTCAATGCTGAATGAGTCTTTAAGGAGCAGTGAGTTACGCTGCAGACCATAAGGACTTCCTGGTCGGGTGCACTGAATCACTGCCCGCCAAAGGTAACCACTCAACATGAACTGAAACACAATAACCACATTTCGATATAGCAGTGATAATGAAACATTCAGTGAGATTTCCTGGTCTTTGCTGTGCGGTGGGAAAATCAAAAACGATTTACAGGAAAATGCACAATGTCTCGAAATGTTTCTCAAAGTGAAAGAAATTAAGTTTCTCTTCCCCGTAAACTCGATCCGTCATGCACACCAGAATTAGACATTGGGTCCAATGAAAAACGCTTTCTAGCTCTTCCAGCGCTGAAAACTGAACTAAAAACGACGATTTTTTTGTTCAAAATTAACTTTTGCAATATCATCATACTAATTGTCTCATATTGTCGTTCACAGCATCTTCACGGTATACGATTGATGTCGACATCACTGCAGAAACTTTACCTGTTCAATTTATGGAGCGCACTTTTCGTCAGTGTGGAAGCTGCCAACTTGAAATCGTTTACTGTCGATTACGGTCTCGAGTCTCTTGAACATTTGGAAGTATCCGCTCCAAAATTACGACGCATTGCCATCGACGGTAGCGACGTCTTGAGAACGATCAACATCAAATCACAGAAGCTTCAAACTTTTGAGGTGCGCAACTGTGAAATGTTGGACTTTCGTTCACTCAAAGATACTCTCAAGTTCAACAATACATTGACATGCTTAAAGTTAGGGAGACTGCCAGTGGATGGCCTTCATCTCAACGAAACACATTGTCCAAATATTCGAGAGCTGGTCTTGTTGGATGACTTTCACTGCACAACCTTGCACATGCGTAGTCCAACTCTGAGAGTTCTTCAAACTAAGACAGAGAGAGCTTTGTCGTCCTTGACTCATGTGTATGTGATAGCCAACCATCTTAACAAAATCTGGTTAGTGAATGTACCAATGTTGAGATGCCTTACAATTCAGTGTGTTAGTGTAGACTCATTACACCTCAACACATCCAGTTCCGACCAACTCTACCTCGAATCGTTAATCGTCCACGCAATAGTCGCCATTGGATCTCTAAGAATGTTTGATTGCGTCGTCAACATGCTGTGCCTGACCACACCAAGGGCAACATCTGTAGTCCTGTGCGGCTGCCGAATTTCCGACTACGTTCTGAAGATGGCACTCGATGGCTGTCCAAACATTTCCCACTTAAATTTGGAAACGTGTCATGAATTCAAAAATTTAAAGATCGTAGCAAGCCAACTGCAATACTTGAATCTTTTTGGCTGCAAGGACGTACGGGATATACATCTAGAATGCCCACAGTTACAGGCAGTTAATTTAGGGCAATGTACAAATGCTAAATTGTACGTGATGGGTAAAGAATGCAGTCACGATCCGTCCAATGTTGAAAAGATTCGAATAGTGCCACCAATTGAAAATTCACGGTGGAACCACGATCATCCACCAAATTTGATGCTCAATGACAGATGACTGTCAACTGGAGTGACCAAGGTCCAGTCAAAATCACAGCGTTCATACTAGAATAAGTCAAGTTAGAGGTGCTAAATCTTGAAGTCGCCAATTCCATTGGGTTCGCATGCTTTTGTCAGATGTAACAAGGATACCTTGCCAGGTCAAAAACACAAAAAGGTACCACCCCAAAAATGAACCAAAACAACGGTTTTCAAAGGTGGCGCTGTATGGGGTTTCAAAAAGAACAGAATTTGAAACTGTGATAAAACGTATGTGCAAACCGTCTAATCAATGGATTATCAACAGTTCTGTTATGCTTACTGGAATACAACATTCTTCACAAAACTTTCAAGTTTCAGTTTGTAAGACCACCGTTGACATTAATTTTGCTTCTCCTCACAAAACACTCAATATCCAATATGGCAGGTGGGTAGATAAAACGACTTTTTTCACTATTCATGGTTTGATGGGCTAGTTTTGTTACAAAAAGATAAGTGACTTTTCATGGTGTAAGGGAAATTTTTGTTGCATACATACTTCACTTGTACAATTGAAGAAAAAACTGTCAGATGGAAATATAAGGTTTTGAGTAGTGTGCATAACATAGGGTTGGGATCATGGCTTGATGGGCTATTTTTATTACAAAAAGATAAGTGACTTTTCATGGTCTAACCGACGTTTTTTGTTGCAAAAATACTCCACTTGTACAATTGAAGAAAAAACTTTCAGATCGAAAATAGAGTGTTTTGAGTAGCGTACATAACATAGGATTGGCATCAGCATTCGAAATACACACGATGGCCTAGAGCCAGTGGATTTGCTGGGGGGAGGGGAGCAGTAAACTGTCACGTATAGGCCCTATCTGGATGTATATTCAAGTAACTGGCCCTTCAAGCCAACACACTTATTTGCTGAAGGTCGAACACTGGTTGGCATACAAGGAAAAACAGCCTTATAGGCTTCCTACCTGGTCCATGTCTGATCACACCATAATAAATCACTGCACTTCATACATATGAGTCATTGTTGACATACATAAATTTAAAATGGAAATACACATCGTCTTATAAAGTTGATATAAATGAACATAATATTTCAAGATATTTTTAGGTACAGAAAATGGAAAAGCGTTCATTTGGAGCTGCATATCGTTAATGGAAATAACGAGAAAATAAAATTTCAGCCATAGTGTAACCTAAATTGGAGATAAGTAATATCATTTTTTATTCAAGCCACTTGGAGGTGGTCAGTGGCCAGTCACAAGAAACAGTCCCCATAGGGTCTCAACTATGCTCCATAAATATTCAGTGCACTTGTAGACTTTGTTTACTCATTAACGGTGTGATTTCAATCACTTTATCTTGATTGAGACCTCCTCATTTACTTATGACAATTTAAAACACTGTATGTGATAACTGAGCCATTATTTCCATGAAAATAAGTAGGGACCTTTACATGCAATGCACCAAATTCAAGGTCTTGATCCCTATTTATTATCAATATTAAGAATTCCACATGTTGTTTGCTCTCATTATGTATCAAAGCTAAAACCTCATGTAGCAATGAAGAGAAAATATAGTGATCGCACAAAGTCTACAAATACACTGGAAATTTAAGAAACTCTTGAGCCTGTACTGGGACTGTCTCCCGCAACTGCCTACAGGTGTCACTACTCCTGATCTAGCCAATTATTCGCTCCAGCAAACCAAAAATCCCTCCCTGATCATGTAAACAATGTTAATGAGCAGACAATGTAAAACAACAATGCATAGAAAGACATGCAAATTTAGCAGAACTTACACGAAAGAAGCACAGGGTGTTTGTATAACAAAAGAAATAAAGAATAATCACTCAAGCAAATGACTGCTCTCCTCAACAAATTTTTGTTTCCTCAAGGGAGAGCAATGTTTCAATAGCTCTCCATGTATGACCTATCAAGTGCCCTCAGGACTGGTCCATACTTGTGTAGTATTACACCAATGTATACACACAAGACTCACTATTGACATTACTTAATAGGCTACAAACCTGTGTTTCATCCAAGCAGCAAAATTTTGATTTAGACCAGTTACCCGATTATAAAATTGGTCTCAAGTTTTTCCTTACTCAGATGAGAAGTGATTTTTGGATTTGTAAGGAATTATCCTGTTCGTTGTTCCTTAAGACAATTGCATGGCATGTTGTGACAAGCAAAGTTGTAGAGACTGATCTCCAGCACTAACAACTGTTACATAACTTCTTTTCAAGCCTGAAATCGCCTAAAATTTGACCAAGAAAAAATTTGAGACTTGCAATTTCATAATCGTAAGTGATCTAAATCAAAAGTTAGTTCTTGTGATAGAAGCTGAGTTTACAGGGCTTTCAATATACATACATATGGTTTGCTCTGTTCACATGGTAACACACAGCTGTTGTTCACATGTAAATATTACCATGACAATGTACGCAGGTCTTACTGTTCCTGTTTGGAAACACGCCACATCAGTCTACCTGTATATACAACAGCTACATGCCCATGTATTTCAAAATCTTGAAATATTTCAGGAAAAAACTAAAAGGATTAATTCCACAAACACGATTGTGTTCCTGCTGACTGCCGGAATACCGGTATTTTTGTCGGAGTGGAGAACAGGCTGAAGCTGTTATGATAACGCACATGTCTAAACAGAAGAGGAGCCAGACACTGCAATACTGCGCATGCATCAACAGCATTTGTTGTATATTACAGACACGATTGGAATGTTTAGTGAGTGCACAAACGGTGGTATCTGATGAATAAAATTTTCCACTATAAGTGCAGGCAAATTTGGCTGAATCCAGAATACCAGGTCAATTGTTTCTCAATGCAAATTTTACCATTTAAAATTATAGCACAAAAAATAACAGGAATCCACTAAATTCCAAATGGGAATGACACTAATGTCATAAACACCACGATGGTATTTTGCATTGGTTAGTCTATTCATCGCAGTCCATGTAGCATGGCCTCACAGCTAAATACACCATCGTACAATACTTAGCTGGTACTGTTGACGTCACTCAATATATCATCGACCAAGCCCTTGTGAGATGAATAAAGTTTATCTGCATCACACTCATTGTGAAGGCTTATTTGTTTTCGTAAGAATTCCACCTCCTTCGCTAACAACTGTCGATCCCTCATTAACTGGCTCTGTTTGGCAAGTAGATCAATTATCTACAAAAACACAAGCAGCAAGAGTTAGACAGTGTAAATTCAACTGAGATAAAATGTCGCCATGTATTACAAGGACATAAAAGAAAGAACAACTTTTCTACAAAGAAATAGGAACAGATCACACCATGATGTATGGACACCTTAGATGGTGTTCTGTGTTAATCAGTTTGATGGTGTTCTGTGGTCATCATTTTGATTGTATTCTGTGGTCATCAGTTTGGTGGTGTTCTGTAGTCATCACTTTGATGGTGCTCTATGGTCATTGGTTTGATGGTGTTCTTTGGTCATCAGTTTGATGCTTTTATGTAGTCATCATTTTGATGGTGTTCTGTGGTCATCAGTTTGATGGTGTTCTGTGGTCATCCGTTTGATGGTGTTCTGTGGTCATCAGTTTGATGGTGTGCTGTGGTCATCAATTTGATAAGAAGGAAAGAGGTAGGGAGGGGGATATGTAGGTATGCATGACCGTAGATACTATGTACTATGTATGTACTATGTATTACACGTGTATGACCTGCTATGAGCTGTGCTGAGTATTATAAACCACACCATATATGCTGGATGTAAGACATGTAAATCACCTGTTGAGAGCTGTGTTGAGCGTGCTCATCCATTTGAGACAACTGCTGTCTCAGCCTCTCTTGTACTTGACCGTGCTTCACAAGTTCACTGTCAATTTGATGAAGACGTTTCTGCGACTTCTCCCACTTAAAGTTCAGTTCTTGGTTCTGCGTTTTCAATTGCTGGCTACTTGACCTGAAGCAAATTAATCAACTTTGTAATTACCACAAAAAATGAATCAGTTATTCATACGGGAAATACACAGAGTTGCTGGTAAACACGGCCGCTATGAAAAATGTAACTAAAGCAACCCTCCCCCGCCTCTGCCGCATGGTGCAAGGGGTTTAGGAGATACAGTAGTGGACGACAGATGCCCAGACAGAAATGCTTGCAATATGCAAACACATTCGTACATATGGCCTCATAAAAATCCAAAGTACTTGATTGATACCAGGGCACATATAAAAAACTAAAATTGCCACTAGGGGCTCAGTGGTAGACGGATTAGTCTGAAACTTGTCATCATTTGTCGTCACATTCCTAGGAGTACACTTATTTTTTTACAAAGCAACCCAAATATACGTATGCAGTGGCATAAGTCTACTCTTACCTGTGTCGTGAAGCTTGTGCATCCAGCTGCTCAGCTTGTCTTCTGCATTCATCCCGCAGCTTGTCAACTACAGTACTCTGATTGGCTAAGATTTCTTCTAATTCACAAACAGTCTTACCTGCAAGAAGCACATCATTTCTTTATAGAAGACTTTCACAAGTGCAACAAACAACAGGCAAAATGTTGTTAAATGGCAGAAACATTCTGTTTGAATAAAATGGAAAACAAAATATGAGATACTAGTAAAGAGTAGTAATTCGTAACTGTTCTTTCATTTGCATTTACATTTTACGAAGGAATAATCCAATCACATATAACAAAGAGAAACAATATCAAAGCATTGCCATCTTGTCTGCATAAAGGGGGTACACCTGTGAGTTTTTCACACACACTATTGCAAATCTGAAATTTGTAAAGCTGTGTTCACTCACGCATCTGCAAACGAATTTCAGCCAATACCTTCACATGAAAATTTGTGTCAATCAAACAGGTTACATGTCATGCTTGATCCACTAACTGCGGAAAGATTAGCCAGGTTGAGTCAATGTCCAGACTGATATCAAATGATACAATAATTCTCTGCTAATTTTGCAAAATCTTACTGGTAAAGGTATTTTCTCAATAGTGTGCGAAATCAAATGAATACAGAAAATTTGTGGTTGGTGGGTGTGAAATTAACTGAGGAACAAGGTATTGCCATCTGCCCACGTGCAAATTTAGCAGAATGAGGCCTATCAGTTGGCAAGGCAATTCAATTAACGGTAATTATAGTCTCTTTATTGTGTTCCACTGACTTTAAAAATACTTTACCCCATAAGTGAGGTTCTCTATTGAACAACTGTATCTGGGTCACATGACGATCATCTACGTCAATAGGAGATGTCCCATAAGAATGAAGTGGTGAATATACAATGTTCATACCTTATTAACACAGTTAAAGAGGCATGTATTACAGGATTAATGATATGTCTTTACCATGACATTTTCCGAGGTGCAAAACAGAGGGTGTGCAAAGCAGGTCAGACAAAATATTACCATCAAGTAGCCTCATGCTAAACAAGAGAGAGACAAAACATAAGTTTTCAAAACAATTTTAGGTGTGCAGAATGAGATGAGTGTTCAACAAGTAAGGAGAGTTACCGTACTCATCATGTGTGACCTCCAGACTTTTGACCCAATTTCATGTTAATTTCAAATGCTACTATTTCTATCTCTATTTAACTCTTCATGGCTGCCAGATTCAGTGAGATATCAGGTGATACTGACTATGTTTCATCTCCACACTGCTAGGTTCAGTATGATATCAAATGATACTTACTACGCATAACCACCACTATTCATGACTGCTAGGTTCAGTATGATATCAAATGATACTCAGTATGCTTCATCTCCACACTGCTAGGTTCAGTATGATATCAAATGATACTTACTACGCATGACCACCACTATTCATGACTGCTAGGTTCAGTATGATATCAAATGATACTCACTATGCTTCATCTCCACACTCTGGATGACTGCCTTTAACGCGTCTTCTCTTTCCTCTGCCCTCCTTGACACCAACTTCAGCTCATCAGCCCGATCCCGTTCCATACTATCCAGAGATAACCTTGATTGATGCAGCTGAAAACAACAAATCAACAGACTGTCAATCCAGCATAGTGCAACTAAAACATAGAGGTAAAGAACATAGGGACTGGGATAATGAACAACTACAAGCAACCACCAGAGTTGTAGGTTATGACATCCGATGTTGCATCACAGCACAATAATCATGCTAGTTTAACAAATGTTAAGGGAACTTTTTGAATTTCTATTTTGTCAAAGTTTTGGAGCAACGACAATAATTTCAGAAATGCATCCAATTATTAGTAATGATCTACAGACTATACTGCCATATAGTTATGACATTACATTAAACAAGACAATGACCCAATCTTTTAGTCAAGTACATTACTATGTCATATTTTTTCTTGCTTCTTCGTTCACAAAACAGAGGCTACATTTCATGTCCCTACAACATGAAATTCACAAAATTTGTCTCATCTACTGCTTGAGGCTTGTTATTTTGGTTGAAATTGGATGCAAGACGACACTGGGGTGGTCATTTTTCGAGGTTTAGCTTTGAAGAACCATAGAACCTTGTGTTGTCCTACTTTCTGAAATTTGGTATGTAGCTACATCTTGTTAAACACTATTTGAGAAATGCAATCTCATCTGTTTTTCGCTACTGTTCTCGAGTTATTCAAGCATATTTGACGACTGGTCTTTTATTGAGTGATTTCTCCCGGGCAATTCTGTGAAAAGAAAAATATCAATTTGTGACAATATTTTCTGGTCTCATCTGAGGCTGAACCTGCATTTACAAAGGAGAGAAACAATTGTTGGAGGTCAGGGGAAAAATATCTACAGGAATGATCCCTGAAACTTAAAAAAATGTCATCACGAATCAAGAATTGATAATTGTACCTGCGTGTATCCAGGGGGTACTCATAAACTTGTAGCATGATGTGAAGAAGACAAAATGATAACACAGACTCTGAAGGATGTTCAAACAGGACGATGAATGATGAATGATAGGAACACCTATGCATAATATCCTCCCCCNATGTACACAAGATGTTTACCATGAAACATTAACACAGTTAAGTCTTTTGGAAACATAACACATAACAACATTGACTCGCTAATTGCCGATTGTCTCTACTTTATTACTTTAACGTCTCATACACACACAGTAGACACGGTAGACACAGTAGACAGGTTCAATGAGAAGTGTAAACATGTGCGTTAACAGATGAGTGAGATACTAACGCCAGCTTGAACAGACACATTACATTATTGATCAACCATTACCTCTCGATCTAAATCCTGCACCTTAATTGTGACACGCATACATTCCTCTTTACTCTCCATCAACTCTCGCTCACACTGCTTTAGTCGACGATGCAGGTCTTCATTTTCTCCACTCAACCTCGACTTTTCCTGAAACAAGAATGATCGCCACCCTACATCCAAACCTTCAAAGAATTATTTTGAACATGAAAAGATAACAAAAAATAACTGTTTGTTTTAAAGAATTGTCAGTAAGTGTGACCTCGGTTCATGACATTCATCCACAAACACACACGGGGGGACGGTATGTTGGTAAGTGAAATCTCGCCTACACATGTATGCAACACTCGGATTTAATGATGCATGTCAGGCCATGCTGGCAGTCAGAGCCAGGAGATTTTGGATTACATTTTGAGCAAATTCAGTGAAATCAGACTCTTATTAGGTTAGGAATATATGATGGAAAGGTAGTAGCAAATGTTAAATGAAAGTTATCAACTAATGTTCAGAGATCATCTTGTAGTGGTCAATGTCACTCTTTCCAGTAACCATAGCAGCAATAAAACTTAATACAACTTACTTCCTTTGCACGCTTTGTCAACCTTTCAACTTCTTCTTTCGCCTTACTCGCTGCCTCTAAAGCCATGTTTCTCTCAAGAATCGCCTGAGATGCGTTTCCCTTCAAATCGCCTGTTGTCTAAAACAACCAAAGCCACAACGTTGGATATTTGCGGAAGAAAAACACACAAGTGGTTGAAAACGAGACACTGCTGTCTGCATACTTGCTTAAAGCACAGCTGCATGACGTGTACTTAGTACTTAAAAGCACATAAATATCCGTATACTTGCTTAAAGCACACAGCTGTCCATATACTTGCCTACACTGCTGTCAGAACACACAAATTCATATACACACACATGCACACACACACAATTGTAAATAGACCCATTACAATGCGTTTCCTCAAGTGTCATGGTATACATTACCTTACTATAGTCACTATCACACACTTTCAGTTGGTTCTTCAAACGGTCCAGTTCAGCAAGACTGTCCAGTTTCTCTCGCGTCACACGTTCCAGTTGGCTGCTGGCACTGGCTGATGTTTCCTCTGCTTCTTTCAACTAAAAACATTGCATGCAATACAAAAAGTTGCGGCACACGCATCACTAGAAATGACATGAATAATAACAAGAGCAATATGAAGTGCCGATATGCACCCACAATGCAACACAAATGGTAGGATTCCAGGAGTGCTTATCAGTTTCATGTAAGGTACAGAGAGACAACAAGTTGACCAAAAGAGGTAGCTGCATAGTCAGAATGCACAAAAATGTAGGTACCTTAACTTTTAAAACTAACAACAAATCAAAAAGTTTCAAAAATGAAAAAATCCAACAATTTCAATAAAGAAATAAGACATGCCACAAAGGGAAACAGCACCAGGCAGCCAGTCTACTACTTCTCATCAAGAACAATCATGAAGTTTGGCAGAAACAAACGTAGACACAAAATGACACAATGGATACAGCACTTGTTTGAATATGCTGAAAATTGATAGCTGCCATCATCAACAAAATGGAACGCCCATTAGGGGTTGCTGTAGTACCAATTCCCCCAAAAATGAACTAGTTCCAGGAGTGCATTGTCATCACACAACTCTGTGCCAAGTTTCAACGAAATTCGTCAATTAGTTTGTTAGATATCATACAGCAATGTTGTTCCCCTAAAATACAGAAAACGCCCCTTGTCAAAAAAAACCTTGTCAAAAAAACAAACACAATGACCACTAGGGAATGCTGCAATAGATGAATTTGACAAAAATTGACTTGACTGTGCTGGCACATTGCAGTCACATCTCCCTATCTTAAGTTTCATTAATTAAAAATTTGTCCATCAGTTCTCTAGATATCACCCGAAAATGCACATCCTCATAAAACAATGAAAAGCAATGTCCCAGGACCCAGGGCAGGTGCAGATTGAAAAGAGGCTTGCACCACATCACGCCCTATACTCTTCTGGAAAATTGCATCAAAACACGTTTCCACTTTGTGTCTATATTGGTCAATCTCATGATCATATTTATTTATGTTCTCACCCTGTGTCTATATTGCTCTATCTCATGTTCACACTCCTTCCTCACTGTTGCCCGTTCTTGCTTTATCTTCTCCGTCTGCTCTGACACCAACTGTTCAAATCTCGTTCTCATCTTCTCAAGTTCATTACTCAGTTGTTCTTTCTGAACCAACACCTGATGAAAGAGATAAACATCCGTGACAAATATGCTGATAAAAAAGTGATGTGGAAACATCCATGGTGGCATACAAGTGGTGTAAAATGGTGAAAGAATGAAAACAACAGTGTGCAAAAATAGTGAACTAAATTGTGGATACAGTTAAAACCATTTTTATATAGCAATGCAATAACTTCATTATTTAACATCGAAATACTGTAGAACAGTAAAAAAATAAAATGATCACTAAGGGGCACAGCTCGCGATAGTCAACTCCAATCAAAAGGCGTCATGATCCGTTGTCAAATTCAAAACAAAACAAAACATTTCTCAATTTTCACAAAGATCCTGAAAGAGTTTCAAGGAGATACAGTTGCAGACGCAAAAACAAAATTGCCACTAGGGTGCACCACACTAATGAGCTCAAACAGCATGTCACTTTTTAAAACAAATTGACTAAAATGACAAATACACAAGAAATTGCATTAGTAGAAAAACAGATTTCGTGACACGTTATATTCACATAATATTCACCTGACTTTCTCATGTATTTAATAAAATTACATCACCTAAATTTTTGTGACATAACAATTCTCTGTAACTGTCATCAATGCTCGAATGCTTAGAGCATGGTTTAGGATGAAAGCTTCATAGAAAACCTGCTAAATCAATTCCACTTTGAGCAAGTTAACTTGGCAGGAGTGGGATAAGACTGCCAACCTCCAACCATATGTCTTTGGCAAAAAACACAACTGTTGAATGTTTACAAATTTATGTGAGAGGTGCTAAACTGAGTAATTAGAAAAAGTGACAAAATCTCTTTTGACTGAATCACTAAAACATGTATCTTTTAAAGTAACCTGTTCTGAATTACACTGGCGTGACAGCCACTGACCTTAGTCTTCTCAAGCTCTGCCTCTTCAACCAGCTCAAGACTTTGTTTCACTTGTAAACAAGCCTCCTCCTCACGTTGCTGCATATTCTCCAAATTCACTTTGATGTGAGTCAAAATGCTCATCAACTCATCACGTTCCCTAGGTTTAAATTTATTACTTAGCACATTCATCAGGCTTACTTTTCTTTAAGAGAATGCTCAAAAGGTGTTTATCACATGCCTTCAGGTCTTGGTACTGAGGTTCACTCACAGAACAATTGCTAGATGGCACTGCATAAAGTAATTTTAAGTGAGTATACATTTATTAGACACTCTGGTTTCTGTGCTGACTGCCTGGAGTATTTGGTATGCATACATGTATTATTTGTTTTTAGTGCACAACCTAGTTAAATGTACTGCGCAACACGATGCAAGTGTGGTCATGTCATAATAACAATAGCACAACAGTTGACCAGGATTTGTAGTATCCAACATAGCCTCAGTACCACATCTAGACTCATCAGTCTGGTTACTATAACAACCTACGACTGTACTTACTTCTCTAGTCTCTCCACCATACCCGAGCGTAGACCAGTGTTTGAAGCAGCCAACACAGCCTCATTCTGAGCACACTTGATGCAGACACCATTAGACAGCCCATCCACAGCTAACACTACACTTGACTCCTGCTGGCGAAGTCTGACTCGCAGTTCATCAACTAGATCTTCCCGCTTCTTCAGCTCATCTCTGTAGTTAATCAAAACATTTTCAATTACTAATATTAAGCAGAAAGACCAATCTTAAGTTCTAAAAATAAATTAGTAGTCACAAATTTTCAGTGTATTTGACTTTCTCTTTGACTAAAACGGTGATCACTTTTCCTAAATTTATTTTATAACAAGACCATCGCTAATGGCAAAGATATAAGGCTTCTCATTTTTTCAAATATTTTCAGTTATTCAGATCTAACCAAAATCAACATCAGATGTTCTCTCCTGATTAGGTCAACATTCATGAGGATCCAATGGAGAACTTGGTAGGTATAAATACAAATAGAGAGGCAGACATCAAATCTGTCCGAAAATGTAAAGGCGTTGTCGTCTCCTAAATAGAAACCTGTTTGCGAAATTTCATGAATATACATTTTATGAACTATGAAGATACAGAGGTAAACGTAAAAGAACATTTTGCCACTAGGGGGCATAAAATTATGTCATTTTCTCTTTAATAAAATTTATTTTGCTAAAATTCATGCATAGTATATAGGACAACACAGGTGGGGTATGTAAAACGAAAGATTGTAATAGAATATGACAGCCAGAGTATATAGGATAACATAGATTACTTAAAACAGACAGTATATATTAAAACATATTGTTTATTATCATGTAACAAATATAAATGTACTCACTTAACGTAAGACAGTTGGGCTTCAAGTCTCTCGTTGGTTGCTTTATGTAACGAGCGAATCCTCTCCTAAATCAAGCACGTCAAAACCATTACGCACATGTCACTAACTAATTTTCAGTTAATACTACACCACGCCGCAATGGTGCATAATTCATTCATAAGGAGCAATGGGAGGGCAAGCATAATGATATGGTCAGGAAGATAATGATAGTAATACTAAATAGTGATATAGTCAAGAAGATGAAGATAAGGATAGTGATATAGTGAGGAAGATTGTAATAGTGATAGTGATATGGAAACAAAGGTCGCAGTAGGGATAGTGATACAATAAAGAAGATTAAGATATGTATAGTGACATAGTGAGGATGATTATGTTAGGGATAGTGATATAGTCAAGAAGGTCAAGATAAGGATAGTGATATAGTTAGGATGGTACAGATAGGGAAAGTGCAATAGTTGAGAAGATTATGATAAGGATACTGGCATAGTGAGGTAGATAAGACCATTTCTTGTAATAATTTCCACATTCATTTAAAAGTGCTCAAGTTGATACAATCTGGAAATGATATTGGACCTCATGCTCTTGTAAGAGAGCCAGTGGAATTCACATTGTTGCAAGCTTGACAAGTATCTACACTCATAAAGCAGGGTGAACAGTTGAGAACTGTACGAGGACATGTTCAAACACTTCTTGCCCATGCTACTTAGCAGCTCAAACTGTACATTTTACAGTTGTTTTTAAAAAGTTGATGAAACTTCTTCGTGTCAAAATATTGGTATAAAAGTTTTCATCTGTTTACTTTCTGATTTTAAAGATAATTCTATTCTGAATTTCTGCATATTGCCGTTTTCATTCTTGGCTGTTTTCTGCCTGATCCCTCCCCCTCTGACATCATAAAGGACTGCATGATTGTTTCCGAAATTGTGGAAAGAGGGCATCTTATTCAAACAGAGACACAGTCTTCGAGAAATACATAAAAAGGTCATTTAATAAGTGCAAATTCTAACACCTTGCTCTGCACATACTACATACCAGCTCGTATCGCATGTTTTCTTTCTTGCCAGCTTGGTTTAAAGAATCTTTTGAGTAAAGCTTATTGGGAGAGTTCTGGAACAAAATAGGATTGGAAGTGCAAATTAAATTTACTATCAAATATTTCAATCTCCAATCTTTTCAGTTTGCCAGTATTGACTGGAAGACTATTGACATTATTGTCACTATTGAGACAAAGCAAGTCAAATTTTTGTCAGATTGCAAAATTAAATGTTTTGACAGATAACACAGTCCGTCACTGTGGAAACAACTGTCAACAATATTTAAATTACAGTTTTAGAAAAGTCGGGTGACAGAACGTTTCGTGTTGCTGGTTCGAAGCAATTAAATGGTCCGTTAAAGACAATGGTAGAGTCTCTTGACTTCTCAAAATGAGTAATGGGAAAATATTATCCTGCCTGAAGGCTAACCATAAGTACTTTGTCATCTAGATCCACAGCAATTTGTCTTTGTGCACACTCAAATTGTCCACAATCTCAGAACTGTAACATTTAGAGTGAAGTACTCGCAGCCCATATTGTCACAATTTTTGTGCATTACAATCCCAAATTGTCACAATTTCTGCATGCAACAATTAAGCCCTCTCCCATAGCTCAGGCCCAAATTGCCACAACAGCTTAAGTTGTGTCAGCAAAATATTGAACAGCAGACTCAAAAGCACAGTGCCACCACACATGGACCATATTGAGTCCTTAGAATGGTGCATTGCCTACAGCAGAATTCTGCATGAGTTAAACTTTGACCAACCTCAAGAATATATGTTTCCACAAATTCGACCCTACTTTTAACATCTGGGTAGGAAAGGAGGCAAAACATTTTTTTCGTAATTTGTATTTTTAGTCAGTTTTGCCATCATGTCCATAAATGCTCCAACGATCACCAAGTGATCCTCAACACAAAACCTAGGTACTTAAACAGGTAACAGTTTAATTTTTATTCAGGGATGCCATTGGAATTTAATTCTCTCTTCAACATGTTCAAGCAGTCATCTGCATTGGCTGCTGCCATCTTTCAGTCTGTGGAGCATTTCTGGAAATTTACGCCTACCACAAACTATATCAACATATATTTTATACTTGGTACGTAATCGGCATCTGCAACAATCACCATGATTAACAAGGGTCAAAAACTCTTGTTGTCTGTTAAGACAGCTCCAACTGATCGTGGCCAAGGATCCATCACTCCTGAGTAGTTGTTATTTTCAGTTTGTACCCACAGCTTGTTTTTCTTGGAGTTTCTATTGTTTTTCACCAATGAGCCACACATTAATAAACTTGACTTCAGGATTTATATTGCCATCCCTCGATGCACAATGTCCTTCACAGTACAACCACTGCACAGGAAGTGAGTGGTGTGCAACATTGTTGTTATGGCAGCAAGTAGAACGAATGCTTCTCCAAGACACATCTATGAATGCTGGCAGTAAGCAGCATCTAATTCAGATGCCCAATCTGCTTTCTTCCACAAAATCCTACATGAACACTGCAACATGCTACAGATAATGAGCAGTGAATGAATTATAAAATACGTCGAACATAACACAACAACACAATAATTAGTCATGCAAAAAGCAAGCCACTAAGCCATTACTAGATGAACTGTACACCAATGGAAGTTATAGCACAACTTACGTACCGGTGGTGATATGTCATACACGACATCATCAACGACTGTCTTCTTCAACTGTTCATGTAACCCACCATTCTCATCCACTACTTCTAACACCATGGATTTAAGAGCACTCAACTCATCCTGAAATGAATTGTTAGGATAGTACTTTGCCATCTTGTAGATGAATTCAATCAAAAACAATAAGGTTGTGTGTAAATGTCATGGCGATTGGATAAGAAATGCGACCTGTAGTGTGCAAACAAAGGAACAAAAAAATTATGACTAAGTAACATACTTGGTCTGTCACGCAATAAAAAAAAGCAATGCGGCCCATTGATATGCACCCATCAATGTGCACCGCATGTAGGGCAGATAGAATAGATGATCATTACTCAGTGTTCTGATTCATCAAGAAGCTTTGAGGATTGAACCACACGAAAATAGACACAAGAACAGCATTGAAATGCTTCAATAATAATCAGGAAATGGTAAAACGACCACAAAAAATATTCCTTCCTACTAAATATATTAAGGATCTGACAAAGGATGACATTTGAACATTAAACTTCCAAGTTAACAGTTTTTGACCAAATTGGTGATCAAACTGCCCAATGTCCACTAACACTGACCTTCTGAGGTTAAAGTTGAGCCAACCATTGCCCTATAGTAAAGTTACCTGGCAACATTTGTTTTCACCCTCCAGTTGTTGAATGTAACTCGCTTGTGACTGCAACAAATACATCAAATCCTCCACAGGAGGAATGTCAGCTCTCAAAGGTCCGGTCACTCCAGTCATCAGTCGCTGAGAAAGATTGAACAAATACGATAATGACCTGACAAATAAGGTTTCAAAAATGACTAAAATGAGTTCAAAAGCAATAACACACGTGGCCACCCTGTGCAAAGGTGTGGCCAGTGTCAATCACAAGTGTGAAGCTCTCTTAGGCACCACCTAATTTCCAAGAAATTGAAAACATGGACATAATTCTCACCCATTTAGGACACACTATGACAGACAATTTTGTTCTTTCGAATCTCATAAAGTATAAACAGCACCAAACAATTACTTCATCATTTCAAAGGCTACCATCAGACAAGGGTTTGAGAGGTTAGAAGCATTCGCAGCAATGTTTGCCTTTCACCAAGAGCACCCACAGTGTACTGCAAATGGTCTGTTTCTAGGGGTGCTTATCAATATCATGTAATGTACACAGGAAGACAAACATTTTGACCACAAGAGGTAGCTGCAATAGTCCAAATTTCCAAAGTGTTGGCACCTCAGCTTTTAAAACAAACATCAAATGAAAAAAAATTCAAAGAAGTTGTCAAAATATGCAATAAAGAAATAAAACATGCCACAAAGGGACGCAGTATTAGGCATGCAAGAATTGGCAGGTCTAATGTACATCTTTTCATAAGGAAGACTCATGAGGTTTGGCAGACACAAAGATAGAGTGACACAAAACATAAGGGGCATCAACAATAGTTGAAATATGCTCCAAACTAGTAGTTGCCATCATCTCCAAAATGGAACGTCAACTATGAGATGTTGCTGTCCTCAAATCTGCCCGAAAATCAACTGATGCAGATTGAAAAGTGACATGCATCACAATAATGATGCCCTACACCCTTCCATCAAAATACACCACATACCCCTTAGTTCCGTTGAAATCCATCCAATCGGTTCTCTTCCTGAAAAGCTTTCCCCCAAAACACTGAAAAGTCCTGCACCTCTGGCCTTGGGCTTGTTACTGTAATGAGCTTTACGCCAGAAGGTGGTTTTGGTTTAAAAAATTCTTGTGCTGACCTCGTGGTTTATTAGTTCCTGAGATATAATGAACAACAATAGCACCCAGAGCTGGTTTTGCTGCATATGACTTTTGAAAAGTGGCAGTGAAACATTTTATGGATACTTGTGAACCTTTGAAGGGTCAATGAGGAATTTGCACTCGCTAACCTTGTGCCTGAAGTCAACAAAGCCCGGGGAATGGCCGTCTGCTTGTTCAACTTGTGATAACATTCCACGGAGACGATCCACAGCCAGTTTGTAGGAAGTGTCACTATAGGAATGACCCGACCAACTTTGACCTCTGTCATGTGATCGATGTCGACGCTTGGAGTCACTGAGACGAGGAGAAGTCTTGCGGTGTTGGACTGACTGACCCTTCAAGGAATCTTTAAGAGATCCCATGGAAGTTGTGGCACGCTCTGTGAATACAATAAGTTCAGGAAATATTTAGTAAGAACACTCACCAATACCCAGTAGGATTCAGCGATGTATACCCGCCTTCGTATTACATCTAACAGACACCTGGCATGTTTTTGTATTGGTCTTTGGAAATAAGATTGAAGGACCAAACATTGAAATAAAATTTGAAAGAATCTAGCCAAAACCAACACATTGACAGCTGTGCTAGAAGCATGGTGCCCAAACAAATACTCTCATAATCAAACTTTTTTCCAACAGTCCTTCCTTCAGCTGCCCAAATCGGCAACTGTGCATTTTTACACTGCTCGCACCAGAAGATATAATGTAACTTTTAAAACTGGCCAGTTGCCGATTTTCACAACTGAAGGAAGGACTGTTCGAAAAAAGTTTAGTAACGGGAGTATAAATTTGTTGAAATGAATTAAAGACATCAACCGCCTCCTAAGGTGCCTTTCTGTGCAAAAGATGGTTATACCAGCAGGATTTTGATGATTTAATGAGTGTGAAGTAAAATTCGCCAAAAAGCTGATGGCGTATGGAGGGCCTATTGTCTATGTCATGGGAAGACCACAGTCTCTACAGCGACTAGGCAAACACATTGCCCTGTAATGTCGCACGCATACAGGGACAATAGTACACCCCCATAAAAAGTTACTCATCTCAAAATACAGCGAATTAAATCGAATGAAACATGGAAACATAATTTTCACCTACCATGAATCTGGGGACAATTTAGTCAATATAATTTGAACATATCCATGAAAACCTGCTCAAGCTTCCCTCACCCGGTGAGGGCCTCACTGGGTGTCATTTTACGTGACATTACGCCTGTTGACGAACAAAAAGTCCAAAGGATACAAATCTTAAAATTACACCCAAAATATTATCATAATATTCTGCAAGTGTCATGCACCAGCATCACGTGCTTCACTCAGTCACGTGCTTGCCTAACTCACGTGACATCAGTTGAAATATTTTGTGGATATCGTGGGTGGTGAAAAAGTTAACAGCGACCAAAAAGTATTCCCATAAACATGCTTCATCAAATATATGTATAGAATAAGAAAGGATCGCTGAAGAAAGCAAGCACTCTTTAAGATATAATTTTACGGGTAATAGTCGGATAAGTTGGTCCCATTTCAAATTCTGTCAGGAATACTTAAAAAATAAAATGAAGTGTCGCAATATACAATTACCCACTCTTATGGATCACGCGCGCCACTCTACTCACACTTTTTCGTGAAATCTACAACATTTGAGAAGATACGCGACAAATTATGTTCGCCTCCCGAGCGTTTTTCCTCGATCCAAGATGTCCGCCAATGAACTCACGTTCGCGAGAGGACCGGCGTTGTTCTCGCGAACGGGGTCACGTTCGCGAGAGAACACGTGTTGTCTTCTCGCAAACGCAAACTAACTAACGTTCGCAAGAGTCCAAAAATGAACCCAATGAGAAAACGCAAAACTCCAACTTAGTTAAAAGAGATTTTTAAAAAAGGTTTTGTCGTTTCACCCGCTGATGACGTCATACCCCACTGTGCCAGGGTAGCATANAGGGACAATAGTACACCCCCATAAAAAGTTTCTCATCTCAAAATACAGCGAATTAAATCGAATGAAACATGGAAACATAATTTTCACCTACCATGAATCTGGAGACAATTTAGTCAACATAATTTGAACATATCCATGAAAACCTGCTCAAGCTTCCCTCACCCGGTGAGGGCCTCACTGAGTGTCATTTTACGTGACATTACGCCTGTTGACGAACAAAAAGTCCAAAGGATACAAAATATTCCCATAATATTCTGCAAGTGTCATGCACCAGCATCACGTGCTTCACTCAGTCATGTGCTTGCCTAACTCACGTGACATCAGTTGAAATACTTTATGGATATCGTGGGCGGTGAAAAAGTTAACAGCGACCAAAAAGTATTCCCATAAACATGCTTCTTCAAATATATGTATATTGTATAGAATAAGAAAGGATCGCTGAAGAAAGCAAGCACTTTTTAAGAGATAAATTTTACATGTAAAATATATTTTTGACAAGGTGAAAAACCTCTAGTATTTGGTGAGCCGATTTAGCAAAGTAAACGAGGTGAAATTAGTACCAATAGAGACGGGGAGGATTGTAGCCTATAGGCAGGTAGCCAAGGGGTTACTTGTTGGCTATATTAGTACTGGCTATACTGTTACAGAGCCTGCGCCTGCGGCTACTGACTACTGTCTTGAGTTGAGAGGGTGGTACTTGGTGGACAATTAGCGACATCAGGGTCACAGATGAATGATGTCTACACTTCCATCAGTTCATACAAACCTCTAACAGATTTAAAAAACTGACTGACAGGCTCCTTTGGGTTTTCGTCAAACTTGTCCATGGCCAAGTCCTCGACAAAAAGCAGTCAGCAGCTCAGTTCAAAATTCGTGCCTACCGGAAGTTTACAAGTCAACCACACACACTGCGCATGCTTCTTCGTGTGTCACAAGGTAGCGCAGTTTTGTATGGAACGTCAGGCTGTCAGCGACCAACTGTATAAAGTAGAAAACGACGTCCAACTAGCCGATTAAGGTGAGTCACATATCCCAGAAAATTACCAAGGCAATTCAGACTTGCTAGGTGTCAAAGCGTCATTCGTTTAAAATTATATTTATGGATAAATTTGTCCTGCGCGAACTTCTACTTGTATTGGAAAAACAAACACTAACCATCTCGAGGGCAGGCCTCACAAGTATTCAGTAGGCAGTAGGCGGTGTACGTTAAATGTTTTTTTACTACTTAAGGTTTTTGGCAAATTATGCTTAAACCTGGCTAAACTATCAAAGTTACTTTTCAATATGTACATATCGAGTGTAGATGGGCACTTTTGGCAGTTGGGATCTTTTTAAGTCCTTCCAACTGGATCATATACTCTCGCAATCAACAACATTAATTTCACCTTGGAATAGTCCTTTTCCATCACCGAAATCGTGAACTGGTCATCTATTAGCATTGCTTGTGTCAGTGTTTGTGCACTTGTCAACATAATTTCACTCTTTTATCAAGCCGAAGGTCAGAGGTGGCAGTCCTAGAGTTAAACTTTGAAATCTTAGTTAAGGTCCCCGCCCACTGTGGATTAGAACCAAGAACCTGTAACTTGTAAGGTAATCATAATGGGGCTATGTGTTATCTATCAACAACCAGTCTACACTTGGTGAATGTCAGTGGTGAGTGTCGCCGTGCAGTTGAGAAAAGATAGTTACACTTAAACTTTATGTCGAGGATGAGTTGTGGAGACTCAAACGTAAACATCTCAAACACATCTGAATTTGTTTTTTGAAACATTTATTTCATCATACTCTGAATCAGTACTTGACAGCTTGAACGTGCGCAGATCTACTCATGCCGTGGAACTGTTAACTCTGCAACGCGTCACTGCTTACACAGTCTTGCCATGTGATAATTAATAGTTGAGCTGCAATTCAAATGCTGTGTGCTGCATTAATCCGACTAATCATCTACGCAATCTATTTGAATCAGCTTGAACATGGGCGACTAATCGCTGAATGGCACAGTACTATCACTCTGTAATTTTGTAAATTTATTTATCAAGCACTAACATATAGGTAGCAGAACAGTTATTGGCAAAATCTTCTATACTTAATGAACAGTTTTGATTCCGATTTGACAACAGGCGGGAATATCATATGACCACTTCCGTGTTTGCTGTCACCAATGGCAATGAAATGAGGGAGTTTTCAAGCAATGATCTATTCTCTCAAATAGACTCAGTTTTGATTGGGGATGTGAATATCAGTCTAAACTTTCATGTGATACCGTCTGTACAGTCAAGTTGTACTTGGATGGAAGTCTTGTTCAAACTTTGGTGTTTTGAATGGGTCACCACCCATGCTGATACTGAGTTCAGTTGTTTCTGACAAAGATATTTATCTTAATTTGTAAGTCCATATCTTTATGTTATCATAGGTCGTTAAGTGCGTGACCGGCTCAGTATAAACAGACCACTCAATGAAATGGTTCAGTGGTTTTTGTAAAATTTCTCAACCAATGGTATGAAGTGGCAGTTAGATATTTTTTCGAACAAAACTAACGGTGAACAGACACGACTAGAATAATCATTGAAGTTCGTGTACCTGGATAGTGTCTACATTATCACAGTCCAACAATGTATCATTGAAATAAAGACACTTCAGTTTTGTGAATTGTCTGCACAAAGATAATTAATTGTCATGACAATCAACAATATTTATTTTAAAATGCAAACACTGATCCATTATTTGCGACTAGTTTGAAATATTACTGAGTACTAGTAATGACAATTAGGCTTTGGAATGGAGACATTGTCGATATTTGGAAGTCAACATTTGATTGCCAGCTTTGACCTTCAGCCTGGTTATAAAGTTAAGGTCATGTTTGCGTGTGCACTGATGCAGCCACTGGAATAACGGCTAGTTCACGATTTCATTGACGGAATGGAAGACTGATAAAAAATGTTGATTGCGGTAGTATTTATTTGAACTGGGAAGAGTTAAAGATATAAGCGGCTTCCTTAGGTGTCCCTTTTTATGCAAAAGGTACTTAAAGCAACATGACTTTGATGGTTTAATCAGTGTGAGACATTTGCTGTAAAGCTTCTGGTGTATGGCAACCTAAATGGTATGACTACCGTCTGTGCCAGTTTTCCTGTCCTAGTTCATACAGTGGTTTTGTCTACTTCACCAGCTCAGATACTACGTTGTCTTTGGTAACATGTCACACCCTAGTCAATCATCTGACCAATAACAATCCCCATCACACCCTAGTCAATCATCCGACCAATAACAATCCTCATCACACCCTAGTCAATCATCCGACCAATAACAATCCCCATCACACCCTAGTCAATCATCCGACCAATAACAATCTCCATCATACCCTAGTCAATCATCCGACCAATAACAATCCTCATCACACCCTAGTCAATCATCAGACAATCTCTATCACACTATGTACTTCTTTAAGCTCCATGTATTTTGAGCATCAAACAATAAAAGTTACTCTTAATGACAGTAAAACAAAACGACGTTTGGACCACCAACACTGTCCTCTGGACCACTGTTGGTAATCCTCAGGAGTAAGTTGTCAAGCAATAGTTTTCACCATGAGGTGGTTATAATTTTCAGTAAAACATACCAAAAACCAGAATACCCAACAGGTTCGCACTTACTTGTCAATAAATTTTGTCCTGTTGTTGTTCTTTGACCCTTTACTCTATCATGTATTTAAGTTAAATGCAGTCTTACTACCTGGGTTATTTACATGGGCACATGTCTGAGTGATTTTCATGAAATTTTGGCAAATAGGTTTCTATTAGGGAGATAACGTCTTTCCGTATCCAGATGGACTTGGCCTATTCTGCGCCACTTTTTTAGCATTGGCCTCGCTGTCTGCCAAACTGCTCAAATTATCATTATAAAACTTAGCAGGTCTATTCCTTATGAGAAGAACATGGCAGACATTGCTGTGGTGTCCCCTTTTGGGTGATTTTGTCTTTTCCTTCCATATAGTTCTTTAATCCTTTTCAGAATCTTTGTAAAATGTTTTTCAAAAATGTATGACTTCCTGTAAATGTGACAATGGCTTCCCACGATTTTTTAGACGCCTCTAATTTCTAGGCCATCTAGTGACCATTTGCATGATACTAATAAACATTCCTAGTAGCTTTGCTGTTTGTAGTGCATTTTTTATGCATTTTAACACTCCACATTGCGTTTACAGAAAATACTAACAAAATGTTCATTCCAATTTGCTAACCGAACATAATACACAGGGTTTCACCCACCCACCTACACATTGAATACATGTCACAGAGGCTCCTAAATGGCCAGGGCAATGCTTGGCACACCAAAGCTCTGTGTGGCCCTCGGTAGAAGTGTTTCGTCATCTGGCATGAATTCACTGCTCAGTTATTTTTGTGTGCCTTCAAAACTCAAAGCATTTCTCCCAATCCTGTGTCCTGTCATATATGTCACAAACGTCTCATCCTTGGTGATAGGTCACAAAGTGTGGGGTATTTGCAAGCTGGATTCGTTCTCACGTCGTTCTGGACACATTTTGGCTTTATTGTGTAATGCTCCATACCATCATTTTCACCGTCTGCTGTTTGTGGTGTTGCACTGTGGCAGATTCACTCGCCTGAAGTCAAGTCCACTACTTTGAATGTTGTAGAAAATAATTTTTCACTTGTTCGTTATATTCAGTACTGGGTTATCCATTTTGATAATTTTGAATGAATTTCTATTACAAAGCTCTATTTTAATGCTTCCCCTCCGTCCCCCCCAGCACAAACTAGGGGACCCTCCTGCCCTGGGGTTGAGATTAACCATGACTAACCGTGAAACAATGTGGCAACTGAGGAAGGTAACAAGATTTGCACAATGCACCTGCCAGCTGTTGCGCCATTAACAGGTGATTTCACAGTATTTGTTGCCTGTGTTAGATACAATCTGCTAAGAGTGACACTGTCGTATCTTCATCATGTACAGTTGACTAGACCAACAAATTGAAGGGATACTCAACTCCTCAGTATTTGTTTCTTGTAATTGGCAGGACAAATACTCTGCAGTCGGTATGACCTGAGGATCTCTGACATTCCGATGTTTGCAAGAAAATTATGAAAGCAAGAGTGTTTTCACAAATTGTGCTTGTTGATTTTATTGTCTCTGCTCTGAAAACTAACACAATTTGTGCAACTGTTTATTCAAGAATTTCAAAACAGTTTATCTATGGGTAGGGGAGTGTTTAGAATAACTGATCTGGTTATAGGGCAGTCACTGTAAAAACACTACAGTCTCCTAAGAAGGTATGTTGTGAAACTTGTTAACAGTCTTCAGATTGAGCCACAGTATCTGTACAGACCTGGGAAGCTTAAATTTGGGAAATTAAAAAGAAAAAAGGCATGGTTGGCTTTAAGCAGAGCAGGGGCTTTTAAAAACAGAATCTTTGAATTAGTTTGAATGGGCATTTACCCGAAATGTCGATTCCTGCAAGCAAATGCCCTTGATAAATCTTTGTTATGATATTATTATAATGTAGTGTATGCCTTTAGAACCACATTGGTGTCTGCTTCTGTGACAATGGGTATATTCCCTCTCAAGTGAATGCTTGTCACCCAAAGGTAAATGAGTTGCATACAGCTAAAATTCTCGTGAGTGAGGTGGGTTCACAAAGACACTGGCACATTTAAGGAAGTCTCAGTTGTGGGTAGACATTTTGGGACTGGATATTTTGGTGAACATGGGCGTTATACTGGATGAGTAGGGCGTTAATCAGTTTTCTGAACATAATTTAAATTGTGCTTAATCATCTTGCTCAGTATAACTAGTGGTAGGGCAGTGTCTGCCTAGGAACAGTTCCCGGGAGAGGGTGGCGAGCAAGCTTACATGGGGTGCGATATACGGGACGTACCAATCAGATGGGTAGCTTTTTCACGTCGTCTAATTACATTCCCTTTAAAGGTGTTGGATCTCTTCAAAAGGGTCCCACAGGACTCAGTGACAAGATGATTGACATCTTATTAATTTTTTGCATTAAAAGGAATACAGTTCAACAGTTTTTTATTCAGATTTCTAGATTTGGATAAAGGAAAAGTAAAATTTGAATTAAATTAAAATTCAATGACTAAGGAACTCCTACAAAGTAGGTAAATTTCCTTTACATGTAGGTGTTCGTAGATGCTCCCATCAGTGGGGTCTTCTTTAATCGTTTTTACTCCCTAAGAGATTGAGGTTTCATATTGCCAATTTTCTAAAAGGGTGGTTATCCCAATGTTGCAATGGCATAGACCGGATACCTTCAAAACTATAAGATTGTGTTATCTGTATGGACGTCTTATGGTCCTGGTCTTTGTCTGTGTTTGAAATAGGTAGAAACACCACAGGGTGTCTTGTTTTAGCTTGGTCGCAAAAATGTGCATCACTGTGTGCGTGTTTGTGTTTGAAATATGCAAAAACACCACACATAGTCTTGTTTTAGGTCAGTCTCATACGTGTTTATGTGTGCATGAGTGCTTGTGTGTTTTGTAGTGCTCAGGTAAACCAGTCAGACAAAAGTCGACCTTTCTCAGCACTGAGTCGAGGGGTGGTATTGTGTGCACCTTCTATGGTGCGTGTTCAATCGTTTTTATTGGCAAAGAGTATGATTTAATAATAGACTGTCTTTGGTCAAGGTGTATTCATGTATAGACTGGAGGTGTGGTGATCCATCTGATGTCTTGTGTATTTATTTACAGGGTCAGACTGAGTGTGCCATGGAGTATGTATGTAGCTAGACCAGCTCAGAGGTTCAGCTCATAACTGTTTACCAGGTACCAGGTATCGGCTACTGTAGGTTTTTATACCTTTATAACTGAAGTATATTCTCATTTCTGAGATGAATGGTATTTCTAGTCGTGGTGGTCCTCTGACAGATCCAGCTTTAGCTCTTTCTTATGAGTGTGGGGAACACGCTGTCATTTTAGCTAGAGGCAGTAGTTTGGTATAACTGATATAACATGCCGCATTTTGAGAACCAGTTGATGCCCGTTATTCAGTGGAGAAAACTGGTTCCCAAAATACGGGCACGTTATATCAGATTATTGCCAAGTAAACACTATTTTGCTCTTTGTGAGGAGACATTTTAAACATGAAATCTTAATTATTTTAATAATTATGCATTTATAATGTGATTTTTTAATTGATTTTATTTCCCTGCTAGGTGGTCTCAGTGCATACAGATTTTTGTGATATTTTCGCATACTTTTAGTTAGTAAGGGGACATGTCATAACTGGGCTTCTGGTTAGTAAGGGGACATGTCAGGACAGGGGTCCAGGTTAGTAAGGGGAGACATCGGCACAGGGCCCCAGATTAGTAAGGGGACACGTCAGGACAGGACCCCAGGTTAGTAAGGGGACATGCCAAGAAGGGCCCCAGGTTAGTAAGGAGACGTGTCAGGACAGGGCTTCCAAATTAATAAAGGACCACGTCAGGACAGGGCTCCAGACTAGTAGTAAAAAATTCTGGTGTATGTTCAGGATTATTTTCTTGAACAATATTCATTATCCGAAGCACTCATTTCTTTGTCTGTTTCATGCAAAAAATTCTAAAAAACGAACCCAAAATTTTATTTAACAGCTTTTCAGTATTAGAAAGGGGTCAGTTGTGGTCAAAGCTTATGCCTGTGTTCTTTTGGGTCTAATTATTCAAAAATAAAAGTTTAATGACAAGTTGTGACCCCGGCCAAGATCAGGTTGAAACGATGCATGCCCTACACCCTTCTACCAAATTTCATCAAAATACAACCAAGGTTTTTTAGATATTGAGAAAACAGCTGGGACAACCAGACAAAATGGACACTAGGGGGTGCTGCAGTGGTTGAATGTGCCCGAAAATTGAATAGTCCTGGGACACTGCTATCTTATATAACCGTACTCCTGTGTCAAGTTTTACTGTAATTTCTATGGACATCATCTGGAAACTTTTCCAGTTGGTGTAAAAATGACTGATTTCAATGAAACTTAGTACAGGGAATGTGTGATGATACTGCTCCACCACAAGTCAATTTTTGGCAAATTGGACCTCTGCAACATCTTATAGTTGACAGTTTGGTCTTGGCAAGGGGCTTTTTTATTGATATTTTGGGGACGAAGTGCATTTTTGTATGGTTTCTAGAAATGCAAGCAATGGATTTCAATTAAACTTTGAGACAGAGGTATGTTACGGTAACGTGCTGGTACCAGTCACTTATTAGGCAGATTTGACTACTGCAGCAACCCCTAGTGGCGGTTCATATTTGCAGAGGATTGCAGCTAACCATCGAGTCCTGTAGCATTATGTCATTTCGTGTCTATCTTTGTAAAGTTTTGTAAAACCTCATGATTTTTTATGGAAAGAAGTAGATTTTACACAGTGATTTTTGGATGCCTAATGCTCTGTCCCATTTATGACATGTTTTACTGCTTTGTTGCAAACCTTGAAAACTTCTTGATTTGAAGTTATTAATTTTAAAAGGTGAAATACCAGCATGAAAGCTATGTATGCATCACCTACAATATCCTGTTTGTGGTGCACTGTAAGCGGATATCAATGCTTTGTGTTGATTTTTATTGTTGAAAGTCAAAAGGCAGCTGGTTTGTAAATTATGCAATTCATTTTCAGCTGTCGTTCTTTGATTTTTTTCATTAACAGTCCTGAAACCAATGCTCTGTTTCAGTCAATCTGTTTGGACATTTCTGTGGGGAGGTTTCTGTGTTAAGTCTGGCAATGCGAGTAGTCTCTTCTCTGACTGAGGTCACCTCTTATCAATAAGGCAATGAATTGATTGCTTGCTTGTATCTAAATCCTTGATGATGTTGTGACTCATCTTCAACACATTGCTATTACTGATGGACGCTGCACTGTTTTTTCACTCGGACATTTGGCACACCGTTGACTGTTTTTTAGCCAACAGCAGCTGAACCACTGTGGGCCTTTTAATACTGATCATGTGTTGGTTTGTTTTGAAGGTTGTCTAGATGACAATCTTGAGTTATGTTTACGTTATTATGTGCACTGTGCAGAAATGGTGTACCACTTTGTGCTTTTGAACAGGAGGTAGGTTATGTACTATACAGTTATTAACATACGGCAATATTATGGCCTCAGTTTGCAACGTATCATGTGAAGCTATGTTTATGTAGAATGAATTTTTCTTAAAAGCGTCATTTGCTTTGGCATCAGTGTGGTAATCACGCTATATAGACTTGGCATGAATTGCATGCTAAAGAATAGGTGCCATGGTAAATGGCAAATTAATGTTTTAGCTCTGTGAGTATCCTTCACTTGACCCAATTCCAATTCCAGGCTAGTGAGATTTTAAGATGTGCTTAGCTGTCAAGGCTTTCATTACAAATATTTTGAGAGTTTGGAATGTTTGTGTAAGTCATTTGACTATGAGGTCACTACTGTACCTATCTAGGTACCTGGGGAGGGGTGGATTTGGGTAACTCACATTGACAAGGTGCCCGCAGGCGTGTATCAAGAATTGCTGAGAGACTCCCTATTGCCGGTGCCAGGTCTGCTAATTTCCACAGCCTTTTGGAGGGAAGACGGCCAGTGCACCTTTTGTGAGGCTGAGGCTAATGCATTGGGCTTTTTGCGGAGACTAAATGGAAATTTAGGGATCTACTGGACCTCACATAGGTCCCGCAAACTTGCTGAAAAAGTACCACTTACCCACAATTTTTGGTACACGCCTGCGTCCACCTTGTCAATACGAGTGCCCCTACCCCCGGGTTTAGGTGTTACTCCGCACTAAACCCTTATTCGGACACCTCGTGGTGGATAAAATCACTATAAGCCAACACTGTCATATGGCTCTGCACTATTTATGACAGGGTTTCCAGACAGCTACTGGGCATTTCAGCTTTGCTCGCCATTCAAATGTGGCAGGCCACATGACAATCTCAAACTGTCAAGATTCCTCAATATTTAGTGCAGATTTGCATAGTCACACTTGTATGGCTTCCTGGCTGTCACCTATATGTACCATTCCTATCTAGGTATTACTCTCCACTATCCCCATACTTGGACACCTCATGTGGTGGAGACAAAATCACTGAGCCCAAGAGATCTTACGACTCGCTATATTACCAGGCATTGCAGCTTAGCTCACCAGCCAAATATGACAGGCCACACGACAATCTCAAACTTGCTAGTTAGCAAAGTTTCAAGTCATATGGTACAAATGGGTGTAAGTGACGCATTAGATGTGGAGGTATTTGTCAGATATCTTATTACTGTTCACGATGACCTGTGTCGATCTCATCACAGCTCATCATGCCTGGTGCCTCCAGTATCACTACTAACTGATCACATGTAGGTGATAATGGAGTGTCTATCTCATTAGAGTTTATCATGCCCCTGTACCTTGAGCATCACTACCAACTGATCACATGTAGGTGATAATGGAGTATCTATCTCATTAGAGTTTATCATGCCCTGTACCTTGAGCATCACTACCAACTGATTACATGTAGGTGATAATGGAGTGTCTATCTCATTTCAGCTCATCATGCCCAGTGCTTCCAGTATCACTACCAACTGGTCACTTGTAGATAATAATGGAATTCCCTTCCGACTGCCACGTACCATGGTCTTCCTTGGACGGGAGGAATGTGACATCTCTTTAAAGGTCAGCACCTTCACTTTCCCAAGTTTCATCAAAAATGCTTAGTTACATGTGTGTGCGTGGCACAAAGAAATTTGTGATTTGGGGAACATTTAAGAATGTAATATCCAGGTTTAAATGACTGTGAGATGTTATTCAAAATAAAAGCCTTTAGAATTTCTTCAGATATAAAGCCAGTCTCTGTTATTCTTGTGTATCTGCCTTGACCACATCAACGAATGCTATCAGAATTAATGAAATGTTGAATTACCAAGGAAGTCAAACAACAAAGGTTGTGAAGTTTAAAATGGCAAATGTTGACTTGTTTTTTTAGTTGAAATAATGTGCTGCCCTGTAAAATTTGATCCCTCCCAAATATAAAAGCCATAGCTTTATATCCAAAGGTCATAGTTGAATTTGGGATTGGGATTTTGCAGTTATTTTTCTTGTTGGGAGCCGAATGTCATTGTTCAATTGGGGTTAGTGGCGCTTGTGCTGTTACGTTATTTCATCAGTTATGCTATTTCATCAGTTACGTTATTTCATCAGTTACACAAACGTTTTAGCTTTGGGGTTCTAGTCGGAAATTACTTTCTAATTTTTTAAAAATTTTGATTGAACGTCTACTGCTTTGCTTCACGGATGATGTTCTACCTGGTAAAGGCATGCTTTCAAATACGAAAACTTGATCAATCTGGTTTCGCAGTTCAGTTGCGGTCATACCTAGAGACATCGTATTGTCTTAGCATAACGCCTGGACATATTGTATTGACATCATTTCTAGAGACATCGTATTTTGGTGGCATTGTATTGTGTTGATGTGATACCTGTAGACATTGTATTGTCTTAACATCATCCGTGGAGACATCATATTGTCTTAACGTCATACCTGGAGAAATCATATTTTGTTAATGTCATACTTGGAGACATAGTATTGTGTTAACGTCATACCTGGAAACATATTATTGTTTTAATGTCATACCCGGAGACATCGTATTGTGTTAACATCATACTTGGAGACATAGTATTGTGTTAACGTCATACTTGGTGACATCGTATTGTGTTAACGTCATACCTGGAGAGACACATCTTTTGTTTGTGCACTTTTCACTGCATCAATCCCCATATCGCATACATTGTTTGTCCCAGGAATTCAATAGCCCTCAGTTTTGTTTTTTTTTTTTGACAGGGTGTTTCTAATCGTTTGATCTACTTCTTTGCTTCATTGTTTTACTTTACGGCTCATTTTCTGTCTGGTTACAGTCACGGAGTGTAGATAAGCGGCATGCCGTTATAACATATGATCACTACCAAAACAAGTTCAAACTTAAAGATCTCAGCAGCGTTAATGGCGTGAGTATTTCTTCTGTCTGGACATTGTCCATGGAGTTTGTATTGTCCTTGAGGTTTTACTCATCATCGCTAAGTTTGTATTGTCCTTGTGTTACTCATCATAACTAAGTTAGTATTACCCTTATGTTACTCATCATTGGAAAGTTAATATTGCCCTTGTGTTATTGATCATAACTGGGTTAGTATTGCCCTTGTGTTATTTGGTATTGCCCTTGTGTTACTCATTATAGTTTAGTTAGTATTGCCCTTGTGTTATTCATCATTGGTGCAATGTCATTTTTGACCCCTGACCTCTATTCTCGGAATTGGAATGTGCGAATTAATAGAGTGGTTATCAAATCATCAAAACAGTTGTTTAAAACGATTGACAATATTTTCTGTTCGTTTTCGCTATGTATGACATAACACATTCTCTAGTTCAATAGTGACGGCCACGTTGTGTACGACTGCTGCAAGCTACAATGTTCTTGTCCTTTTCACAGAGAGTTTTGGTGCACCCATTGAATTTTGTAGGCAAGGCCCCTGGGGGTGCCAGCAATCTGACCCTTTAAATAATTTAACTCAGATTAAAAGAACATAATTGGCGTGCCCTGTTTAAGAATCTATACTTCAAACTCTCAAAGTAAATTGCCTCTAAGGAACCTCTGGAGAATGCACATCCACACGGGGAGGGAACTAAGGAGTAAAGCAATGGACATATTGTATGTGTACAAAGTGAATGGGTTTGTTCATTTAAGACATCACAAATACACAGTCTGCCGTAGATGCTGGCTATTTAGATGAAATAAGATTTGTATACTGAACTTGGCATTAAAGCTGTCTCGTCATTAGCTTTCCAGAGTGAGTCAGATCCTTCATTGACCTAGTTAGTGCCAATTGACCTAGTTAAGATTTGCCTATTATGATAAGCCACAGTTGCACATTGATTATGTTTATAGCCCAGCATTGATATGTATAAGCTGGAATAGCGCAACAGTGTGGTGATGTGTGTGTGACCATGTTGTGACAGGGGTGGGACTGAGTCTGTTCTGCAGAACTGGTGTGGAGCTGCAAACCTGATGTGGAGCCGGGCCAGAACAGTTCAGGTACACAATCTGGACTGGTATTGGCTAGACTTACTCTGCTGAGGGCAGTGAAGTGGTGATTAATGGCGTTTGTTCTGTCTGTGCTGGTTAGGTCTAGCATTCTGCCCAACTGTTAAGCATAAGCATAACTTGAAATTGTCATCAATAAGTCTAGCATTAGTCAGTTGCACTGGTCCCAGATGTGAGGCCAGTTTGCTGCCCCGATTCCGTGAAAGAAACTGGTTTTCTATGACTGCAATAATTGGAATTTATGCTTGTGGATTATTGTTGATAGCATGCCATTGGTATTATGTAAGTAAATTGGCCCTGTCAACATGGACCTGATTCATCTGACTTGAAAAGCAAGGGTATAATGTTGAGGTGGTTAAGTCACTCGGCTTTTGACAGGGTGTGCCCAGCTGAGGGAATGGACCCACCTTTTGGGGGGTCGACAACATGAAACCTTTCTTGTTAGAAAGTGAGCTGGATGAAGATGGACATATTTGTGGGAGCTTCTATGAAAGTGTCTCCCATTATCCATGTGAAGGGTTGTAAACCCTGCAAAATGCCTCTCTGTTGAATTTAATTTGAATGCACAACCCATTTAACTGTATTCTATTTAACTCAACAAACTGCATTGTAAAATTTGTCACCTTTTGTTGATTTCTGTTACAAAATGGAATCTTTGTTTAGATTTGCAATCCATAAAATGAACTCTTTGGTAGAGAATTTAATCGCAAAAAGCTGCACCCATAGGATGAGAAAGGAGCGGTGAATAAATCAGCCATCTGAACGACATCTTCAACACACAGCTCCGGTGTGTCCATAGTAATGGTAGTGTTTAAAATATTTGCAAAGATGACTAAATTACATTTGATAATAATCTGTTTGATCAACTGAGGCTGAGAGCATGCAGGGCTTGATTGGTGACAATTAACTCATCCCTGAGTGTCTGCTGTGGGTACAGGTACACCTTGTGTTCGCTGTTAATGATTGCGCCCTCTATAGTCTGTTTGATCAGCTGAGGCAGTGAGTGGAATTTGGTTTGTAACAAGTTATCTTTGAGTGTCTGCTATCGGTGCAGATACACGTTGTGTTGGCTGTTGATAGAGCGCGCCCCCTGTAGCCTCACAGTTCAAACAACCTGTAATTGAGCTGCCATAATATCAATGTATTATCACCTAGTTAAACTGAGATAACCTTCAAGTGTTTGTTTTGAGACATGTTCACCTGTGGGAGATTAAGGTAAGTTAACCAGTACTGTGTAGGTAGTCATGACAAGGCCATTAATACATAACACTTAAAAGCACGCTGTGCAGTAGTTGGCACAATTCTGACCATATATCTTGTACAGTCTGCAATCGACATGTAAGGTACAAATAATAGGTGTGCATGCGTTTGTATGCGCGTGTGTGCACACTTGTGAGTATATGTATATATGTATATGTATATATACATATACATATACACATACATATACTCACAATATATTCAGATTTTGATTATGAATGTATAATTGTGTATGCTACACTGCCTTTTTTCTTTTCAGACATTTGTCAATGATCACAGAATACCAGATCAGGTATACATCCCTTTAGAGAATGAAGACACAATACGATTCGGCTATGATATCCTTCCTCTTAATTTGAGTCCTTTTTATTTTGTCAACATTGTTCCTGTCATGAATGTTAAACAAATTTCAGTGGCATTAATTTCTGGGCTATACAGTTGGCTATGCGTTGGCTTATACAGCTGACCCAAAGTTTGTTACCTTGGTATTGGCCGTTTGTGTACTTAAGAAGGCTGTATTTTCATTTCACCTTTTGCCTCTGATAGGTATAAGGTATCTATTGTAGAACAAAATGTTGTCCCGTGTTGTTGAATTTGATAACTTGTTTTTAAGGTAAACTAATGATTCATTGACAGTTGTCATTACTTATGTATTTAATCTGTAAACAAGTGTTATATAGCGCGTATGTTTCACCCCAAGTATATGGAGCTTTTGATCATCCAGCGTCTCCTTGTCTGCATTTTTCACTAGAAAACTTTTCTTGCATTGAATTTTGTGAGTATTTGCTTTGTAACTATCACGATCATTTGAAACAGAAGATAGACATTGCATGCATTTAACCATTGTCCATTGTACTATAAATCTCTCCTTCATTTATTGCTGTTATAGCATGAAAAATATGCAAAATTATTTTTGAAATGATATTAAGACAGGAAATTTAACTGGTTACTTAAGGGTGAAATCGTGGAGTTTCCACTGTAGTATTTGGCCTTTTATTGGTGTTGAATCTGTAATTCTTATATTAGGCCAAGAACCACCGTGATTGGTTCTGGTCTTTTTTTTTAAAATTGAACCTTTGTCCACATTTTTGTGAAAAAATGTCACCTGATTCCACCTGAACTTTGTCCGTATCCATCTTTTATTTGTACTTTTGGCATCATCTGATGCCCACTGAAATGGGTCGGGATATTTCTGTTTCTTTTTAGCACAGTGCCACCTCATGTCATTTTTGAGGAGCATGTTTCAAAATGGATTGGACCTGGAACAGAACCAAATAATGCTATTTTTGGCCTTTCTTAAGTTTTGTTGCTTTAGTACAAAATTGCGATTACATGGTTAACCTTAACCCTCATCCACATTCTACTGTCTTTCGATTGGAACGTATCACTGGGGATAGCAACCCTGTCTCTGATCTCTCGACATCAGAGGCTGTTCACACCCGACCAATAGATTATCAGGTGAGTTGTGGCATAGACTTCTGCTTCTCGACTCTAGATGTTGTTTACACCTGACCAATAGATTGTCAGGTGAGCTGTGACACTGGTTTTGATTTCCTGACACTAGAGGGCGTTCACGTCTGACCAATAGATTGTCAAAACTTCTGTTCCTTGACACTAGGTGGCATTTACTCCCAACTAATAAGTTGTCAGGTGAGTTGTGGCCCTGACTTTGGTCTCCCGACATTAGAGGGCGTTCACACTCAGCCAACAGATGTTAGCCTGACTTGTGACCCTGGCTTTGGTTTCCCAACATAAGAGGGCGTTCGCTCCCGGCTGATTGCAAATTGTGTTTCATGACTGGCGTCACCGAGGGCAGTCTTACTGGATAAGCACATGATCAGAGGTCGGAGTTAAGACATGAACTCTGGATTGCTGACACCAGACAGCATTGAAACTCAGCCTGTAGATTTAGTGGAAACCGCATTTTGTTGATGAACTGTCCTTTTGAAATGTTGGTAAATGAGAGATAATATTTGAAGATATTACTCTGAAATGCTTTGAATCCCAAAATCATGGGTTCCACAATTACGGTACCTCCCTGAGGTCACAATCCTTTGAAAAAACAAAGTACATAATGGTGTCTTTCCTCTTGAGCAGAAATTCAATAAAATCTGACGAGAGGTCACCTGTAGATGTTAGTTGTTAAGATTTCACTTTTCTGGCGACACAGTGTCATTCATTTTAATGACTTAACTGTTATGGCATCTTTATAATATAGGCACTCTTATAACATGCAAGTAGCATAGACTTGTAGACTGCAGTAACAGCTACATCAGTAAAGAGCATATGTTTTTAAGAGACGGTTGATAGTTATTCACCAGAGCGTAACTGAGTTGACTTCAGTAATGGAAAATCTCCCTGATGAGGTTGCACTCAGTGCCGGTAAAGCACTGTGTGTTTATGTGTATTTATGTATTGATGTGGCGGTCAAAGCAATACCGCATAACTGTAAGCATTGCGCTTGTACAATATCTGTCGGGCCGTACAGGTTTTAAGGCACGCGCGCATGAAGGTTCAGTGTTCAAAGACAGTCATGGCCATTTTCCGATATAACGGGGACAATGAACTATGCTTTATTGCTAAATAGCGGTAGACTGCTTGTTAGGCGCCACCTATAGTCCAGTTCTGTGGTTTGAGAGGAGATCTATGGCATTGGGATTTCAGTGGGTTTTTTTCTGAATTCTTTGCCATCGTCATGCTGTGCAGACGGATATTTTCAAAAATATCTAAATATAGTCCTGTGGGCCTATTTTGGAGACAAGTACAAATTTGTAAGATTTGTTGGGTTCCCAAAATTTGCCGCCTTAACTAGAAACAGACCTGTCTACAAAATAAACCTAAATAAGGATACCATTTGTGTGTTAAATTCCCTTAGCTACCCATCTTGTTTATTACTTGTCATTCAGTGTCAATATCCCTGTCTGACTCACATATTCCATTTATAGGACTCGGTTTCTGGAAGTTCATTGGTGTTTATATTAAGGGACCTAGACAGGTAAAAAAATGCGCTGGAACTAGGTGTAATCATCTGTCTACATACTATGATTTGTTTGGATGTATTGCCAGTCACCCATGTTTTTGGAGTCAGTTACGTACCTCTTCTGTTCCAGCCCTGTTTACAGGAAACAACAATAAAGCTGTCCATTTCTAAAGGCCATCCGTCTGCCACTCCCACCACTCTGTCAGCCAATCGCACATTTGCAGACGATCAGAAGGAGGAGTCAGACTATGACAAGACAGCCCAGTGGAAGTCTGCACCAGACAAGGCACGAGGTGCTCCAGAATCATTGACAGATTTATATGTAGATGAAGCTTTGTCTGGCCAGGATAGTCATGGTACATATCAGACTGTTGAAATACTGCTCTTAATTTTTAATTACTAGCACCTAATATGGAAATTCTCTGACATGATTTATGTGACCAGGTGCAACTATGCTCAACTTCACAACTTTCTATCAGGAAAAATGAAAATTGGTCACAATAATGTGTACAGCATTGTGTCATTTTATATTCACTTTCTAATTGAAGAGAGTTTAAGATTTTACCACAAACTCCCCTTTTCAACAAGTGATTTGTTTGTAAAGCTAATGTTCATAATATGGAGGCTGACTCGCGTCAAGGTAAAAACAAATCCTAGCTGTCTTTTGGTTGGATACAGTCAATTTAACAGTATGTAGTTACAGTTATGAACTCTTTAACAAAATTTCCTCTCTAAAAAAGAGGGAGTGCTGGTGGTGTAATTGCAATTCACGCTAGTAAAATTTACCATTTTATGGTTCACAGGGCAGTTTTTTGAGCTCGACGGTTCATGGCATATTTTTTCAGTCTCTACAAAATAGTTGTTATGCCATCATGCCCGCCGTACATCTTTCGGTGTGCCTTTCATCTGGTGTCTGTTGCTGTATCTCCAAAGCCCCTTGATACATGTTTGTGAAATTTTCATTCATGGTCCTGTCATGGATGGGATGGCACAAGCAAATTTTCGGATGGATCCGACTATGGCTGTGCTATCTAGTGGCAATTTTTTACGTTTTGCAGTTCCTTGTCCAATTTTCATGAAAATTTGCAATTAGGTATTTATTAAGGAGACGACGACGACAATGTCTTCCCATTTTCAAATGATTTCAATCTATTCTGTGGCACCTAGTAGCCATTTTACTGTTTTCATCTGTTTTGGTGTTCGCTTTTCAATCCTCAAGCCGCCCGAAGAATCATTATTAAAATTGGCAGATGTTTTCCTGTTGAGATGAACATTGTTGATCTTTATTTTCGGATGATTCCATGGTTCCAACTACTTGTGGCATCCCCTAGTGGTAATTGTTTGTATTTGAGGCTGTATCCTGTGAATATGACAACGGTTGACCAAGTCTTTTTGAGGAAACTGACCATCGCTGTCCCCCCTAGTGGAAGTTTATTTATTTTTTCATTTGCCTCTGTATTGTCGGAGTTTCTGGATGCATTCTCATGAAATTCAGTAAATATGTGTCTATTAAAGAGATAGCGATAACTTTTTATTTTCAATCAGATTCTATATTCTGTGGCACCTTCTAATGGCAGTTTTGTTTTTTCTCGTCCGTGGATATATCTTTTTAATCTGGTGCATTTGTAGGAATGTCACAATGGATGACAACTTTTGGATGGATCCGATTACCATTGTGCCCCTTGGTTGAAATTTTAGTCTGCTTTTTCCTCTATGTCTTTGTAGTTCTTTGACGGAAATACATGTTACATGGCAAAAAGGTTTCCATTAAAGAAACAATTACACGACCATCCCATTTTCGGATGGATTTGATGCGTTGTGTCACCTGATGGCCATTTATATTTCTGGGTCTAGTTTTTGACTTCTGCTAATCTATCAGCTGGATCACTTCAAGAATCATCATTAAAATTTTGATTCATGATTCTTCTGGGAAGTGCACAAATATACCGCTAGTTTGGGAGTGTCCATTTAAACAACAGACAATAGAGTCGTGTGTTAAACCAGTTGCAGATTACTGTTGGTGGTCAAACATTCGGACTAAAATCACAAATCATGGACTGCTTGAAAAGCACAATCACAATCAAGGCATGATCAATTTCCCAAGTCAGGGACAACAAAAATGAGCAAAAAACATTCTTCATCCTCTGTAAAAAGCTGTCGATGGTCTCAGCCTCTAAAGCTGTCTGAGATAACGTGGTTGTGTGTGCCCTGACCTGTTATGTTTTACAGCACGCCTCTCGTTAACCACATTTGTACAAAATTTCAGCTGTTGAGGACACTCCACAGAAGTCTGCCAAATCCCAGATTAAGTTGTGGGAAGAAAGATTGCTAGATAACAAGGAAGTTAAAATGGCTGACAGTAGGGAATTTCAAAAGGCTCAGACAGGTAAGAAGAGAATGGAAATATTTTTTTTGTGCATGCACGTATTCACAGTTAATTCTTCAAATTTTTAGCATGCAATGTGGTGGACGGGTGGAATTTTATTTTGTCAAGTTCATAACGAAAAATAAAAATTTTGAAAATTTTATGCTGTTGTTGGCCATGTAGTTGTCATAAAATAATGATTAGTCTACGCTTTGGTTATCCATAACAATTTAATCAGTATTTGGATAATAGAGAAAAAACTTGGTATTTTTGTTCAAAATATAAGAAGAATTACTGTAGGCCCATGCACATGTATCCAGAATAATGTGTTTTAAAATGAAAAAAATTTTACTCTCATGACAAGTGTTTCAAATGTAGGCGCACGTCTAATCTTCTCACCAGGTGAAGGTATTTATCTCTTGTGTGAATATCTCAGACAGGGATTTTAATATTTTTTGTGTATTTCTAATACTTTTTGTGCCATCCATCCGGCGTCCTGGCTTTCGTCCAGCATCCGCTGGCGTTTCTTTGATGTTTGTGAAATTTTGCAAACATGTTCCTGTTATGCATAGTACAGTATGAGCAAATTTTTGGACGGATTCAACAGGTGCTGTGTCCTTTTCTGGCAGTTTTAGTTTTCTCCGTTAGCATCTATATCTAAAAAGTTCCTTGACAGATTTTGTGCAGTTTAGCAAGTAGGTTTCTATAGTGGAGACGACGGCACCTTTCCATTTTCAGATGGATTGTATGTAATGTGTACTCCCTAGTGACCTTTTTTGTTTTTCTGTCAAGAAAGTGCTTGAAGAATCATTTTGAAGTTTCAGATGTGCTCCTATTGGCATGAGCACATTGATTTCTGGGCAGGTCAAAGTGCTGTGGTGCCTCCAAGTGTCAATTAAGCTTATCGTTGCATGTGCCTCTATATCTACCAAGCCATTTAGCCCTCTGGCATGCACATTCCATGTCACTCAGTTCCACGTAGCAAAATGGCTACCCTGCTATATGTATTCAAAGTCATGTGATAGCTAACCGCTGTCTCTCTCTCTATATATATATGTATTCTAGTCTACATTGTTTTGAAAATTATAGTTGTCTTTAATTAATTCTTGCTCACTTTGTCTTCTGTTCCATTCAGTCTCAATCTTTTTGCCCCCTGTTGGTCTTTACAGTTTCAACTCCTCATCCTATTATTTTGAAAGTAATTACAGATTTATCATAAATTTTCATGAATTGATGGAGGGACGACAGTTCCGTTTGATGCCTAGCATATTACAACAACAGTAGAGACCATTCTGGTCTGTTCTAGTGTTACAATCCAAGGCTTTGTACCTTGCTGTTTATACCTTTTGTTGTAAATTATTTCTTCAACCGTTTCAATCTCAACCATGGTTGTCCTGTTTCAGACAATGTCGCATGGGATATCACCAGGTCTCCTGAAAGACCTGACCAGCTAGACCTGTTGGACAATAACAATGAAGATTATGTTAGAAAGAGCAAGTGTACCTATATGGAGATATCTCATTTGGCTGATGACACACATGTGGTGCCCTCTGGTGAGCTGAAGGAGGAACAGGCAAATGTAAATGTGACAACAGAAGCACCAGGAACAGCCTTCACTGTCACTTTAGGTATGATGGCTAGTGAGTGCTGTTCACCTTTGGAAATGCAGCAAATTGCGTTTATTAGTCTAGACCACAGGATGTTTCATCGAAACAGGAACTCCGGTGTAAAACAGATATCCCAGAGTCGAGTAAAGACTCCTGAACCTTCAAAGCAGCTAACCAGCTTGAAAATCAGAAACCCCAGCCTTTAAAACAGGAATCCTGATATCGGACAGGAAACGCGGACCATTTTTTTCCGGTCCCCGGGGTGTATGTCTGATCCCTGGATTCTTGTTTTAAAGGTCGAGGTTACCGTTTTTCGGGCTGGCTGACTGTTTTGAGGGTGTGGGAGTCTGTTTTCAACTCCGGGTTATCTGTTTTCCTCCAGGGTTCGTGTTTTGGTGGAACATCCTGGACCAGATCATTTTGGATTACTTTGCGAGATGAAATTTCATAAAGTGTGTATGTCTTGAAGTTTATGCTTATTTGTTTTTTCGGTCCTTAAAAACTTGAGGCGTAATTTTTGGCGGAATTGGACCAAAGATGGTACTGTGGTAATCATTTTCTAAGAATTTTTGTCCTTTAAGGTATTCTGTAGAAACTTGATTTGTTGATAGATCTCACCAACCGCCATCTGGAGTGTGTCATCCATTTCTCTTGACAACTTGCCGCTAATAAAACACTTTAGATTTTCGGATGATTTCTCTCTGTTGACAGACACTTTTGAAATGATTATCTTGTCAAGCCCATATCTCACTCTGCCTTAACATTCTCGAGTTATTCGAGATTTGCTGACCTGATGACTTCTGGTGACCAATTTCTAAATTGCATGTTCAACAGTCAGGAGACATACTACAATTTCCGTGTCAGGCATCATGCACTAATTTGCCATGACAATTAGATTATTTTTGATGTGTACTGTCAATTGGAAGTCTGTGGATAGCCTTTTGAGTTGTACTATATAGCCCAACTTTGGTTTCTTTCTGACCAGATGGTGACGATAATGCTGTTATTGCAAGCTCTCCTGTGTCCGCCAACTTAAGTAACTTTTTGCCATCAAAGATCCGGCGAAGTTTTCGTGAAAGGGCAGCATCGAGAAAGGAAAAGGAAAGTGAAAAAGAGGTCAGTATCAAACATTGGCGAAGTAATACTCTGCTGGGAAGCTGTACTTGAAAAGTACCCTTTTTCGTCGCCGTTGGTGACGGCCGACGTGGAAGTGGCAAACAATTATTCTTCTTTAGTACAGCAGGTTTCACCAACAACTGATTCTGCTACCATCAGAATAGTGTTTGAATTGAATTTCTGAGCCAACACTGCGTCATCCTGCGACAGTCTCCCCGGAAGAGTGTGATTGCTATGTAGACACTCCACTCTAATGATAACTCAGCTACTCAGCTGTCAAATGACAGTTATCAATGGAACTGTGTGTCCTAACCATTGGGTGTTATAGTCAAGTGCACCCAAGTGTACTGAAAATTTCAAAATGCAGCAAGACTTGATTTGTAAACAGTGCATTAATGCCTGTAGTCAGAAAACTATATTGTCTGTATTTGTGTCATTGAAAATATGTTAGCGTGGAATGCTCTCTACAGTATTTTATGGAGAAAACAAAATTATTTATTGTAATTTGAACCATCATATTTGTTCTTTCATTCGCCAAAATTCTTTTTTGCACTGATTTTGACAGAAGTCATAGTAACCAGGTGCATGTTTTGCTGCCAAAGTTCTCAATTATTATTTTTTATCATTGTTTGCCAATCATAACTTCAGAGTTGTTAGCCAATCATAACTTCGGGTTTGTTAGCCAATTATAACTTTGGCATTACTCTCTAAAGTAGCGAGTCAATCTGCCACGTTTTGATCATTTGCAGTTTCACATGACCCACCATGCTTGTCTTTACCTTTGGAAAGTAGCAATTAAAACAAGGCAGGTAATTAGCTCTCAAAACTGCGACAAAAGATAGATACCTTGTTCTGAACTTAATGTGGCGTAGAATGAGAGTCCACAGCAAGGGTTGGGCACCAGTTGCTGGTGCCGGCATTGCACCAAATATCGAAATCAAGAATTCCATTGACAATAGTATGGGAACAGAGAGTACTCAATGGCATATTCGGTACCTTGAAAACTGAAAGTGCGGTTGATTTAATGTTTTCAGTGCTTTATTTTCCAATTCATTTAACAATTCCGTACACGAAACAAGACAGTATTAAGTGAAACTCCAGTTAGCAAAGTGATGCCTACGCTGCAGTTTCTACAGACTAATGCCTGAAGTATGGTTTGAGTTAAACTCGGGCAAGGTATGACTAGGGTTAAATGTAATCTTTAATTCGTCTTTGGTTCTTGTGAACATGGACACTGTTTCTGTTAAGGACGTTTCCCCCACTCGGCAAAAGAAAATAGATGACCTATGGAATTCAAGCATGGCCACTGGCCAGAAAGACAAACGGAAACAGCGACAGGACGTGAAATATGGGTCAGATGGTCAGTCTGGTAGCGATGGTGAAGACGATAGGAGTTCAAGGAGTGAGGGCCCACCCTCCACAGGTTACTGTCGTTTTACTTTAGATTTTAATTGTAGATGAACTGTCAGTAAATACAAGTTGTATTGCATAGCATCACATCATTGAAAGTAAGCGGAATTGCTTACAAAGGGCCTGTACAACATATTCGGATGCAAAAGGCGCCTAACTCGGTTGACAGTAAAAATGACTGTTTATGGCGATTATTGTGGCAAAATTCAAATTACAGAATGACTTAGCCACCCTTGTAACTTTCCTGTTAATACCCTCTGATTCACGGTCATGAATGAAAGCTTTCACCCAGCTATTGTGATGGGGAATTCTGGGTCATTTTGTTTGAATACTTTTGGTGTGTTTTGTATGAAGTGAATATTGCCGTTATTCTGTTGCGCCGTTGAGTTGTCCACTCAATGTCTCAAAAACCGCTGGTCGGATCCTGATGAAATTTGACTCTAGGATATATGGCATCACCAGAGACGTGCATGCCACTTCTCAATTTTGGTGTTTTTTGGGAAGAGCATTTTCAGAAAATGTATAGAGAATCGATGGATAGATTTCAGTAGTCAATTTTTGTGTGGATTTGATCACTGCGCAATCTCCTTGGCGGGTCTTTTTCTGTACTTTTTGGGGGTAGGTGCATTTCCGGATAATAGCTAGAGAACCAATTGACATATTTTATGAAACTTGACACAGGGGTTTGTGACAGTAATGCGCCACCACTAGTCAATTTGCAGATGGATTCGATCACTGTTACATGTAGCATAGACTGTAAGTTGTTAAACTCAATTTCTCTTAATTACATCAAAGACTGCTGTAGTGATGTTACTCTTGAGGTGTCTTAGTTGTGTTGTGACTTTTTCAGCAAAACGAAAGTCTGCTGTATACAAATCTCGTGAAACAAAAGCTCAGTCTAAGAAGAATTCCGCTCAGATGGCCAGACAGTCGAACACTTATCTCATAGACAAGATGCTGGAAAGCTCAAAGGAGAATGCTCAACAAAAGCCGACTAGAGAATGGCCACCAACAGAACATTCTCTGTATAAGGAGGCGCGGTCACATGACTATAACTCATCAGCTGGGATGACTGACCGGTCGATGCCGCCGTTACAAACATCCCTTGGTGTCCCTGATCTTGCTGGTCGACTGTGTCAGACAGGAGTCGACCGGTCACCTGTGGTCAGTCCAGCTGGGACATACACAATAGAGGATGAACCTGAAGAGGTGACACAAGCTCGCCGGAGTATTGAGCAAGCACTTAGTGAGAGTGTGGAAAGTAGCGCCACCTTGAGGGACATATCAGTTAGTAGCAGGAATAAAGAATATGATGATTCACTTGATGAAGAGGATGATGAGTTTGAAGAAGAGGTTGGAGCTGACGAGGTGACTAGTAGCTTACAAGTGGAGGTGGGAGATGGTGATTATACTCAGGTGAGGGCGCTAGTTGTTTGGTTAATGTACTAGGGGTGGAATGTGTGATGAGCTGCCACTAGTAACTTATGGTGGAGGTGGAAGATGGTGATTATACTGAGGTGAGGGCGCTAGTTGTATGATTGATATACGAAGGGTGGAGAGTATGATGAGCTGACTAGTAGCTTACAAGTGGAGGTGGGAGATGGTGATTATACTAAGGTGAGGGCGCTAGTTGTATGGTAGATGTATTAGGATTTGGAAAGTGTCAAGATCAGACCAGTAGCTTGAAGGTGGAGGTGGCAAATTGGGAAGTAGTGCAAATATTCTTGTGAAGGCACTAGTTGTTGTGGTGGGGTAGTGAAGTGAAGCTCACATGCTGATTAGTTGTATACGATTGTGTAATCAACTGTTGCATGTCACTAATCAAGAGTGTGGAGCCAGATGTTCCGAATTCACTTTTTGACTTGTAAAGTGACAGAGCAGGTCCGATTTTGCTCTGATTGGGAGAAGCCATGTACAACTTTTTTACCACAGCCTAATACACTTGGATTGTCATATGCGAAGTCGATACTAATTTTTGAGTGTGTAGACAGGACTTAAGGAAGATGGAAGAGAGTGATGAGTGAAAATTTTGCGCAACTGAACGTGCTAGTGTCTGTCTAGAATGCTTGGAAAACAGTTCAAATGGTTTGAGTGTCCCAGAATACTGCATTTAGAAAAACTGCCTTTACAAAAAAACTGTCAAAATCCTCTAAGTAGATCCAAATACTGGAAAAAGTGATAGGAGCTGGATAGCACCTCATACACACTCATTTGTGTGTTACAGTTGGATATTGGGGATATTAGAAGCAGAATGGACAAAAAAAAATCAGCTCATGTAAGGTTAAATGGCAATATGGAGACTAATGAACTGTCATGGTTCCTTCTTTCGTCTTGTGTTCCAAGTCGCTGATCTTGTGGTCAGAGCTGTTGATCTGTTCAAAGTTGCTTCAGTCTTTGGATTAATTATGATTTGCTTCTGATCAGCTGACTTCTTTGTTGGATAATACTGTAAACATAAGGGTTATCACCCTAACTTGTCTGCACATCGAGAGAATGTGCACTTTACCAGAGATGGGCATTGAAATCGTAACTTTTGAGAAATTGGGGCTGGTGGTTACCCGAACTTGTTCGCTTAACATGAGCCAGATAGTTGCTCTCGCCACGTATGACGTCCACAGACCAGAAATTGCCACATGTCCAGTTGTCGACACGAACGTTGTATCTGTTTTTTCTAACTGACAAATGTATTGAAGTTTTTAAATATGCAACTAGAGACTGATGAAAATACATGTTGAAAAACTGCCTGCCAAAGGGGTTGACGATGCGAAGCTGGACTAGTCTAACCGATGAAACCTGACACAGAAGTGTGTGATCGTAATGGTGGCACCATTAAATTTCTGGTTGGACATTTGGGTCTTGAAAATGAGTTTTTTTGAACAACAAACAAACTAGCAAGAAAATCACTTTGTGACAGTAACATACTCGATGCATTTCATTTTGGTAAATTATAATAATTAGCTTTGCATGAAATGAAAAGTCTCATTATTAGGGGATTCAGGTTTGCTCCTGTGCCTCACATGTGCCTTATATGGAAAATAGGTCAGCCACAAAATGACACGTGGCTTGTCACTTCTGATTCAGGACTTGGCTCTTACAACTACGACAAAAGACGGGCTTTTGGAAAATAAATTTGATGTCTGATAGGATGATAGACTGTAGGTGACTGTAAACTCTGTAACTGTCAATTTCAACAATGCTGACATTTTTAATGCACTGCAAAAGATGCTAACAGAACACAATGTTCCCAGCAATGGGTGCAAACTACACTGCTATTCAAAATTGATCCATGATCCTGTTATTGTATTTGAAAGCATGCCTAATTGTTTTGAAATTCAATTGGGTGTAGTAAGTTGCTTGAGCTTTGAGCACTTATTGAAATTGAAAATTCTCGATTAATATATGGTAGGCATTTAATCCGAACATTTTCAAAATTAAGGCTGGTTGGTTACGTGAGTGAGGGTATAAATCCGCATGTTTACGGTGTTGCACATTAGAATGTGTTTGTAAAGTACATGTGTATACCAAATGTTAAAAACATGTTATTTGCAATTATAGCATTCTTACATGTAATCAGCAAATAAGTTACCATAATGCATACATCAGCACTAACCTTGTTTAAGATGGATTTGACCTATATTGCACCCCCAAGTGGCCTTTCTATTGTTTTTATGTCCTTTGCGGTAGGACTCCCTATTTACAACTTTCTTATGAAATTTGGCAAACAACTTCTATGTTGAGATGAATTGGACCTATTCCATACCGCCTAGTGGCCATTTTTTATTATTTCTGGATGTTTTTTCCCATCTGCCTAAATATCTGCCAAACCGCTCAGAGGATGATCATGAAAATTGGCATATGTGTGTTCCTACTGACAAGAGCATGGCTAACATATATTTTCAGGTGTGTCCAACAACTGTGTACCCCCTGAATTTTTTTTACGTCTTCAGCTGTATCTCCTAAATCCCATGCAAGATCTTTTTGACATGTGGCAGGTGTATTCCTATTAACTCGACAACAGATGGACAGATCATGTTTGGCTCTGTATATACGGAGTTCCTTGACAGATTTTCTTGAAATTTGGCAAATGACTTTCTGTTAAAGAGACAATGACACCTTTCCATTTTCAGATGGACTTGCCGTAATGTACGTTGCCTATTGTCCATTTTTATTATTTTCGACTCTTGTCGGCCAAACCACTCTGTGCATCAATATGAAAATTGGCATATGTGTTTGTTGTGGGAAGAGCATGGCTGACGATGATTTTCTGACAATTTCGACTACTGTGGCACCACCTAATGACAGTTTTGTTTTTTCACTTTTGCAGCTGTTTGTCCTATACATTTTGCAGGATCTTTGAAAAATGTGGCAGATTTATTTCTGTGAATGAACAACGAATGACCACAGGTTTCAGACTTACCCGACTGCTGTTACGTCTCATAAATGTGTGTCTTTTCTTTGTCGTCTGCCTCCCTATTCGCCAAACTGATTGAAGAATAGTGATGAAAGAAGCCTGGTGTTCCTGTTGAGCAGGGCATTGCTGAGTTACTTTTCACCCGCTATAGGCTATTTTCAGTTCACTAGCATTGCTCCTGAAGTGGGAATGTTTGAAATAATGACCATCCCTTTCATCTGCCCTGTACATGATGTACACAATGGGTACATATCAGGGCTCTGTGCTACTCCTGTCACTCAAGTGTTTCATATATATGGCACATGCATGTTTTTTGGACGTAGGTGCAGTTTTGTTGCGCGTGCATAAATACACAGTGCATATATAAGCACATACCTGAACATTGAATTTTACTAGTCTGGGTAGTTGGACACAAATCTTGTCTTTGTGCTACAAGCTCCACAGTTGTTCAGAGATAGTTGTTCACAATAGGTTAATCTGTCGACTGCTGAGATAACCACCAGCCTATTCTACTGAGGGATACTCTACCTAATTTTCTGATAATTTACTCTTCATTTCCAATGCAGGTTTATCAGAACACCTGTAAGTTTATGTCTGTGATAAAGATAAGTTGAAGGGCATGTCGTGTGACCTCGGTGTATCGTGTGGTCTTCCAGAAATGTCATCGAATATTTTCATCAGAGTAGGTATAGTGTGGGCTAAGTCCGAAAGTAGTCCTTGTAATTTTTCAGTTGATTACCATCAGTGATGGTTGTGAGAGATTGTTAAGTCTTGTTATTTTGTAGCTGATTGACATGAGAGTCATGGTAATATCTCATTATTTTGTTGCTGACTGGCATGGGGGATTGATTGTAACAGCTGGCTACTTATCATTGCATTCTGCCCAAAAGTTGATTTGTGGTTGACTCAAATTACCACTGTAAAATTGTTCGAAACTTTCCTTAGTCGGGTGACAAGTGATTTCTGAGTTTGCAATGAACTTTCAGTTCGTCATTCATTGAGACCATGCTCAGTGCATAAAATGACATGCCCTAACAAGCCAACTTGTAAATTCTGATCTAACTAAGCAGTTCTTTTGAAGCCATTAAATCATTCCCATTTTGACAAAGGTACAGGTTGAGCATGCTTGTGTGTGTGTGTGCGTGTGCGTGTGCATGTGTGTATAAGTGGGTGAGAGTGTGTGCTTTGGATGTTCTTTTGAATAAATTTGCTTTGGTTTAATTTCTACAATTGAGCTGAAGTGTGATTAGTGGGACTGTTTAAATAGATAGTTAGTGCTCCTGCACTTGAAGTGTACGTGTCATTTTGCTTTAGTTAAGGTAATGCAGACCTTCATTATTAACTGCCCTGAAGCTAGCATTTGTAATGTCTGTGCTTATTGTGGAATGATGTTTCACTCAATATGTAATTGGATAATTTGAGGATTGTTGATTATGTTTCACAGTTTGGATATCTCGCGAATTTCGTTCATTTTTGTAATGACTGTTGAATGATGTTTCACAATTTCGTTGTAATTGGAGCGTCATTGTAATGTAACCATTCTACAATCATGGTTTTCATTTCAGTCAAGTGCTGTGAATGTCTCTGAGAATGCACCCAAGTGGGTGACTCAATGGGCCTCTCTCACAGCCAGGTCCACCCAAGGAACTGATATTCAAGGTATGTGTAGCGAACCTCATTTCTTTGCCACCCATGCACACACTGCTAGATGGATCTATGGAAACACTTAGTACTTGAAAATGTCAACTTTGACCTATTTTTTGTGTACCCACGTCAATTATACATAATATGTTTGCGCAAATCGCCATCGTCTTTGGGCATCTAAGTGTCCAGCGTCCACTGCGGTATTTGCAAAATTCCTTGTAGGAGTTTCATAAAAATTGGCATCATAGATGGAACGGCTTGAGTGAAGTTTCTGACGAATCTGACTCTCCTTGTGGCAGTTTTATTTTTTAAGTTTGCCTCTGTATCTTCAAAGTTCCTTCATGGATTTTCATAAAATCTTGCAGAAATGTACCTATTATGGGGATGATGTCACCTCCGTTTTTGGATGGATTCGATAAATTCTGCTTCACCTACTAGACATTTTTTATATTTTTGGATTTTTTGGCTTTGCCTTTCTATTGGCCAAACCATTCTGAGTATCATTGTGGAAATTGGTATGTATGTGTTCCAGCTGGTGAGAGCACGGCCAACGATTATTTCTGGACGCCTCCGGCTGCTGTGGTGCCACCTAGTGGCATTTTTGCAGCTGTATCTCCTATAAGTTTGACTAGCATATTTCTATGAATATGACTACGGATGATGGTGTTGGACTTATCTGACTACTGTATTCTCTAGTGGCAATTTATTGTATTTTCGTTTTCCTCTGCATCTTTGGAGTTCCTTTACAGACTTTCACGATAGTTGGCAAATTAGTTTCTATTCAAGGGATGATCACACCTTTCAATTTTTGGATGAATTTGGCCTATTGCACGCCACCTGGCGGGCATTTATATTATTTTTTCTAGTCTGGTTTTTGGTGTCCACCTCTGTATCAGCCAAATCACTCTAAAGGATTTTATGGAAATTGGCATAATATGTTTTTTGAAAGTTCATGACTGACGGTGATTTTCAGACAAGTCCAACTGCTATGGCACCCGCTAGTTTGTGGTAATTTTTTGCCTGTGACTTAATATCTACTTCATGTATCTTCATGTTAGTGTTTATGTGAAGAGAACACAACTGGTGTGGATTTGTAGTCAATTCTGACTACCACTGAGTCCCCGAGTTGTAATTTTGTTTTTCTTGGTGTTCATCTTTATTGTGTTCAAGTACCTAGATGGATGTTCATGAAACTTGTGAATTAAATTACCATCATGTAGACGATAACACAAGACCTGTTTTAGACTGATTTAACCAATGTTGACATTGGTTTGCAATCGGGTCCGACTGCTGTGGTACCCCTAGCTGCAATTTTGTTTTTGCTTCCACAGCTGTGTATACTTAATCCCTGTCAGGGTCTTTTTGTACTTTGGCTAATCTATTTCCATGACTGTTACTACACATGGCAACTTCTTTTAAGTTGATCTAACAATCATTGTGCCTCCTAGTGCCAGTTTTGTTTTTTATCATTTGTGTCTATGTTCGGAGTTTATTGATGGGTTTATTGAAATCAATTAAACAGGTTTCTATTAGTGAGATGGCGATGATATACCAGTCATTTTCAGTCTTGTTCAACTGATGGTGCACCACCTAGTGGCCATTTTATTACACTAATAAACACCCCCAGAAGCATACCATTTGCAGTGCAGTCATTTTCCGTTTATGCATTACTGATGTTAATATGTTTACTGATTTTTTGTTTTAAGTACCACACTGTGTGAAACTTGATTCTTTATCTTTTATTAGGAGAGCCTAGCAGGACAAGGATGCGTCCTGGAACTGGCCGGAAACTACCTAACCCTCCAGTCCAACAGAGCTGTCACAGTGAAGTCAGTAGTTCAGTTGGTAGTGAGTCGTCCACTCCTAGCTCACCCCAGAACCTTCATAAGGTGCTTAGTGACAATGTCTTCATGCCATTGGCTGAACCACAAAGTAAACGTACAGCTATGAACATTGACACGTGGAATGTGAATACTGAGGAGAGTAGCCGGTCGTCTTGGCGACGATATAAACGTGAAGCTCAGTTAGACTGTGACGATACAGCTCGCAGCACTTCAAGTGTGGATACAGATGTATTGCTACAGGATACTGAAACAGTAATGGCTGTTATGGGTCAAAAGCGCATACGTGAAACAACATTTACAAAGACTGTGTCGCGTAATGACTCGAACAGGCAGCGAGGAAATTCGGACTGTGAACAAAGAACTGCAAAAGACCTTGGCGTGACTAACAATAGTAAAGGCAAGGATGGCAGTAACAGAATTAGTGGCAACTCCAGGCAAGCGAGTGGGAAGGGAGTAGCCAAGAAATCATTCCCGTTGAATAGAACAGACTCGAGAGAGAAAAATGCTACTAGTCAATATGGAAGTAGTCGCCAGTCGAGAGAAGCATTTTCAGATGTGATGAGTGAAACTGATGGAGCTGACAATGTCAGCGTTAGTTCAGAGTCAAGTGTAGCCATGAGTGAGGACACCGCTAGGTTTAAACGCCAGGGGTCAAAGGGCAAAGGACCTATGTCAATGACGAGACCTAACAGGGCATTTGCACTGCGCCGAGCCAAAGCTGAAGAGGAAGAAAAGTCATCTCCAAAAACACGGTCCCGATCCAACTCTTATTCGTCATGCTCAGACAGAGGAATGGAGACGAGTCGTACAGAGGCCAGTCTTGGCACACGTATTGTCAAGAAAAGTCAAGAGAATAACAAGTCCTCATTCTCACGCGGTGATGGTGGTCGACACAGTTTGCGATTGAACCGGGTTCCTCCTGTGTCTAAATCAGTTAGCAAACCCACTGTCAGCAAATCAGTTGTTGCGCCCAAATCAGGTGGTAACCGATCTCAGCCTGGGAGTCGTTCATCTTCGCCCAAATCTCAAGAGTGGAATGCTTGGGAGCGCAGAAAAGGTTACGATCCACGCAGGGCCGTAGCTGAAGCCAAGGCCAAAGCTAAGAAGACCAGCTGTGATGGTAAAGAAGTCAAGGATGTTAGACAGTCATTGGCATCAGGCGATCACAACAGAGAAAGGCTGTCAGCAGATACTGAGGAGCTGGGGTCGTCGCATTCCAGAGAAATTGCCCAAATGAGTAGTGCCTTAGCTCGGGATATGGAGACACTCTCCTCCAGAGATGGCGCTGAAGGCTCTACTGGTGGTCTAAGTCACAGCAGTACTGAGGTAAGGCAACACAGCTGTCGTAAATAGAAGCGTCTATGGTTTTAAATAGAGGAAACGTCTAAGAGTAGAGCGAATGGGAGCACCTACGGGTGCCTGGTGTGAAAACATCTGGGTGCAGTGAATGAATGGAAGCATCCATGAGGACCATTAATGGAAACATCTAGGGTGTACTGAATGAACGAGAGTATCTGAGGGTGCCATGTATGCAAACATCTAGGGTGTAATGAATGAACGAGAGTATCTGAGGGTGCCATGTATGCAAACGTCTAGGGTGTAATGAATGAAGGCATCTAGGAGTGTTGTTGAAGGAAGTGAAAAGCAAATGTTAAGTAATTGGAACAGCTTGTCCCAAAACGAAGTTGACCCATTGCCGTTCCCCTTTTGACACTTCTGAAATCTTTAATCTGTTTAGACTGAAAATTTAGGAGAAAAACACTGTTCAGTGCTAGCCTTATGAAAGTTTGTGGAATAACTTTGCAGACGTAACTTATGGATATTAAGTGAGTGCAAGTGACAATTTTCATATTTTTGCATGGCAAGCTTTTTTATTCCGTTTTTGTTCAAGTACAGCAAAATATCAGTTTCGAACTATTCATAAGTGATTGTTTTCATAAATAAAAGTGTAATTATGTAACGTAGCTAGAAAATTCATTGAGAAAACTTGAGATTCGTCAAAGTAGAATATCTGACATGGATGGTGCTCACTACTTCTGCTCCCCTAGTAACAGTTTTAATTTATTTCGTCTTACTCTATATCTACCATGTTCCTTGTTTCATAATATGTTTGAATCGATGAGAGGTCACAACCTGCCTAATTTCAGGTAGACCTGACGTATGTGGCTGACCCTACTGGCAATTTCAGTATTTTGTTGTATTTTCAATCCATCACTCCGTCTTCCAAACCTCTTTAAGGATCGTCATAAAATTTGCCAGGGTAGTCCTCTAGAGGAGAGCTTGGCTGCAGCTGATATCTGCAAACAAATAATTTTAATTCTGTGAATGTTTACGAGAGGATGTTTGTACTCACTTGCTTCCCCACACTTTTGACGCGCTTCTCTTGCAGCTTTAGTGTTGCAGCATTTTAAAGTGAACGTTTTGTTGTAATGAACATTCCTATCGTTTTTCACGTGCTACTTGTTTTAATTTATTCCTTAAGTTTTTTTTTATGTTTGCTTTATATGGTTTATTTTGGTTGGCATGTTTGCAGGAACTTGTGCGTAATCTGTTTAACACCACCAGCATGAGGTCTGCCTTCAGCGCTCCTAGGGTCACTCGGTCCCCCTCACCTCTAAAATCTCCCCCCACACCACTGACCCCTGGTCAGCTATCTGCTCAGGCTCAGATTACAAGATTGGAAAATGGGGTGACCAAAAGAAAAGAATGGGACAAATGCGAGGTTGGTGTTAATTCTTGGTGACTACTCACATGACCAGTTGCCATAGTTACATCATGGTCATCTCCTGATAAGGACATCGAAAGATTTTTGCAACCTCTATTTAAGTTTGATCTGAATTAGTTAAGTTAGCTTTAAGTTTTGTTTGTGCTTTATTTATTTCTTTTGTTTTTCTTGCAAAGTTGGTTCAAAGTGCAGACTTCCATTTGGTCATTCTTCTTGGGTATATAGACCAAATGATATTCAAGTACATGTAGTGGAATTTGCATTGATTTCTCGATGGCTAGGCCAAAAATCAATGCTTGTTCAGTTACTCTCAACGTATACTGTATATGCATGTAATTGTCTCCTCTTCAACCTATATGTGAAGCTGCGCCTCTATCGTTTGCTTACACAAACACTTCAGGAGAAACCTAAAGTTTTTAAAGTACATTGAGTGAAGCTTGACTCATCCGTTGTTAAAAGATAGATCTTGACACATATTCACTTTAACATTAAATATTTGAAAACCAGTAAGAAGAACATAGAATGGATAAAGACACTCAAAAAACATTTTGTGTAAGACACACACAGACTCAGATACACCCACACCGGCACTCATAAATGAGGTATAGGACCATGCGCTTATACGTGAAATGAACAAAATATTTTTTGAAAAAACAACACCATTTCGCATTCCTAATCAAAACTGCAGTAGAACTACTTTGCAGTGGAGTATTGGATGGCAGAAACTGGTTAAACTTCAATAGGCCCATGGAAGAATTGTACACTATGATCAGTGCTAACTTGTTTTTATTAAGTAACAAACAAATGAAGTGCAGACGGACATGAACAGCCGGTTAAACTTGTACTGCAGCACAGAGAGACGTGAACAGATAGTTAAACTTGTATTAGAGCACACTAGTCAGACAGATGTGAACAGTCAGTTTAACTTGTACTGGAGCACAGACAAACGTGAACAACCGGTTAAACTTGCACTGGAGCACGGACTGACGTGAACAGTTGGTTAAATGTGTACTGGACTGTAGACTGACATGAACAGTCAGCTTAACTTGTACTGGAGCACGGACAGATGTGTACAGCTGGTTAAAGGTGTAGTGGAGAACAAAGGGACATGAACCACCTCTTAAACTAGCAATCGTGTCAAGTATATTAAAGGCACTGCATGACGCTTTAAGGAGCATGACTTTTACTGCAGCCATGTCTGAAATGTTGAGTTTGTTGTTGATCAACATTTTGCTTTGTTTTGTAGTCCTATGACCATCTGATCGTCTCCTCTTTACATCAGCTCTCCTCCAAGTTGTTGCACTCTTCTGGCAAAGTTATTGGCAAACTCAGGTAAGTCTGTCATAGTTCCAGAAACGATGCGCAGGACTCACTGAAAGAAGGAAATATACATTGGACATTTCAATATATTGTCTTAAAAATGCTAGACTTGAGATTGGCAAAGATGATTTCTGTCTTCTAAATTTCACATTATACCAAATTTTTGGGATTTATAGTCACATTGCATTGCTAAGAATTTTGCAGGTCTTGTTTTTTTTTTCTCATGCATATAACCGCAGGGTCATTTTTAGTACTTGAAGCTTTTGCTTGTACAAAATAATTGGTATGCACCAACAACGATTGCACCCGTTGAACACTCTTCGGGAATTGAAAAGGATTAAGATTGATGAGGTCTATACCTGGTAATAATTTTCTAATTTGGAAGTGCTATGTAAATGTGGACTAGTTATTGTTTTAAATTTTCGCTTTGTAAGTCTGGCCTAAATTATTGTTTTAATTCTTGGCTTTTGATTTTATTCGACTAGGTCCAAAACGTCAAAATGATGTCATACCACACAGTGACATAATGATGGATGTATTCAATACCATGAGCGTAATCCTATCTTTCAGAGAAAGTCATTCAGTGAGCAAGACTCCCTCCCCTGTTGACGAACTACTTAACCTTCCCAGTCACAGTGAGATTCCCGGGTGGAAGTCAGCCAATCAAGAGCTAGCTTCTGTCCTTCGTAACCTTCGTAAAGTGGAGCACCACTTGCAAGGTAATGTAGAAGACCAACTTGAAAGAAGAGATAGGGTATAAATGTTTCTACAAAAGATCCACTGCCCAGTGCATCATACTGGGGTCTGTGAACTCCTGCGTGTAATCTCCCCTTCCCTCCAATAACATCAGATCGTCAAGAAAAGTTTCCAAGTCGAAGGATGTAAGCCCAGTCATAGCTACAGTACATGCCTAAAACAACCAGGCTATTCCATTTCCTTTTCATGGCAGGTGAATTCTGGTTGCCACAATGGAAATTTTTTTTTGAACTCTCCTATCATGAAGGGGGGGGATTTGGGGGCCGTTCTGTCTTGTTATTTTGGAGTGTACTTTAAGACGGTTGTGGGCATGTTATTGTGAAAGGCAACACTGCATTTTTAGCAGAACAAAACATTTCTACGGACTGTAGCCAACGTAATACAAACTGGCCAGAATTAACTGTAGGGGAGTAATGCAACTACTTAGTGTGACTTAATGGTGAAATAGGGAAGAACTTAGATCAAGCTGGTGTACCACCATGTGTCTGTGCTCTCCACTACTAAAAACCTAAGCATGTGGGAAGCATGCCTTCACCATCAAATTTTCTGGAGACAGACGGTGGCTGATCCTCTCTGTAGTGCTTGTAGAAGGCAGAGGGTAGCTGACCCTGTGTAGTGCTAACTGAAGGCAGATGGCGGCTGGCTGTCTCTATAATGCTGGAGTCAGACGGGAGCTGCATGCGCGCACCAGGGGGGGGGTTCGGGGGGCTCAAATGAGCCCCCC
>NMRA01000001.1:4281921-4295689 GCA_002633005.1 Phoronis australis
TTCTCTTGGATCTCTTCTTAGTGCTTTAAAAGAATATTTATTTGTGTTCTCTGTATGACCCAGGCACATTTTTATTTGTGTTCTCTGTATGACCCAGGCACATTTTTATTTGTGTTCTCTGTATGCCCCAGGCATATTTTATTTGGTCTTCAAGTGAGACAGCTTTAAAAGCTCATTGTCAGTGATTATTTATTTTTCATTGAATAAAGTGTCCTTGCGTAATGTCCACCTGTTAGTTATTTGTTAATGGTACAGAGTGCAAGTCGCCAGGTACAGGTCGCCAAGTACTGGTCTTGTTGGTCAGCATTATTCTTGAAGTGGATGTGAAATTCTCGTTCCATCCAAGTCTTAAAACTTTTGATTATACCACACCACCTATAAAAACCAGGACTAATTTTGAGACATTTATTCTTCTACTTAAGTGTCGACCTATGGAATCATCTTGATTCTCAACTGAATCTATAGTGTACTGCAAATGTGTGAAGTGGTCTTGCAATCTTTATTTTGATCATTAAGTTGTAAGAAAACTAGTCTCACTTCTTAGAGATGGAATTTGCTAAAAATAGTCAATTTTGTTACTGACCAGCATTCTTATTTGAGAGTGCATAGCAATGGTTATCAAGAGACAAGATTTTCCAAGCTTAGATCTTGTATGCTGAAAAAGGCGACTATTCCAATAAACTTATTAAAGATTTTTGACAAGCCTAACTTACCATACTCATCAGTCCTTCAACAACTTAAAATGATTAATGGTTAATAAGGGAGCAAGGAAATTCAAGCTTAATACAAGATAGGTGATTTACCATGAAGCTTAATTGAGCATAATCCACTGATTTAGTTACCTAGGTGCTACTGCATCACTACAAAGAGGTTTAACAAAGTAAAGATCAATGTATTCAGTTGGTTCAGTACTAAAGCTATGGAAGACCTTAATGACAAATCTATGTATTTGGCCAAAATCTGCAAGGTCTCAATAGACTTTAACTCCATAAAAGTATATACGACTTTAAGTAGAAAGCCTGTACAATTTGATTTATGACATTTTACCAGTCTGTTATTAAGTGGGTCACGTGACCATGTTTTTCAATAAAATTTAGCAAAACAGAGAGGTACATTGACAGCAAAACAACAGTATCATTAACATGGTCAAATTTTATAATTCGCCAAAAAACGTGTGTCATGACGTCTCAAAAGGCTGTTACAGTTTGCTAAACTATCTTTTTATTTGTGTTTTATGCAATTTTAGTTTTTTGGAGAAAATCATTTTTAAAAGACCTTCATGCAAAAGTTTAACGTTTTTAAAACCAATTCCTAACAGCCTTTTTGAGAATGGTGCACAAAGCATAATACCTTAAAATTTTATGTGAACCCAATCGGCTGTTTCTGAGATGTGATATTCAAAAGGTAGCCAAATTTGGAAATTTTCTCAGGTCCAACATAACCTGAATGAACATAATACTAACATTTTACAAACTTGTTGGTTTTCAAGAACTTTGATGACAATTTGGCACAAATTAGTTGGTCCGTAAGGTTGCTGGTGTCTTTGCTTCACAATAGCAGCTAAGTGTCACAAAAACCTTGCAGACAATGGAGCTGACAGTGAAGAGACACTGGCTTTCAAAAACTGTGAAGATAACCATGAATTGAAAACTTAATTCATTCAATAGTTACGTGGATCGTGTGTCTGGCCACCAGATTCTGTGGCTTGTAACTTTCTCGGCTGAATTGATGAGCAACTTGTACCAACCACTGAAGTCAGCTCTACGTTTCATTTTGAAAACATCAGTAAAAGTTATGAAGACATCAGAGTTGGCACACAAAATTTTGTAAGAGATAAAGCATGGACAGAGAAGACCACAACATGCACATGCACGCACACATGTATTACGAGGGTGCATAAAACGTATTCAACTTCAGCACTGTTGATTCATGTATTTAACATTAACATAAAAGTAAGCCAATTTACAAGTATGAAAATAAACTCAACATAACACTATCAACAAATTAGTAAATTTTATCAGGGCTGCGTTCCACAGACCCAAGACACTCGTGAGAAAAGGTAGTGTGACAACATGCGTTGCTGTAATGCATAGTAATATCTAATAAAGACCTAGTGATTCTGCGTTTCTGTGAGATTCTAGTGTCAATAGAGCGCAGCTGACATTTCACATTTAACATTTATGATGTCCACTAGGTGGGTTTTCAACATTGCAATATTTGCCTTTAATCCTCCTGATCAAGCTCAAAAGCTAGTCTAAGGTTACCATTAAAAATCCTCTACAAGCAACATGTACATTACTTTGATGAATTATTCTATATAAATAGTGACACCTTGCATTTATGGATATCTCCCACACATGACTGTGCTGTTCTAAATGGCATAGTCTCAGTTGACAAATGAAGATAAAGATTTACTCACGATGTCAGAGCGCACGCTTGATAACCCTACTACACACCAGCTCCAGTTGTAGATAGACAAAGCATTGTCAATCAGCACCAAACTGCAGTGACACTAACAATCCATTGTTCACAACTCATTTTTCATAACTCATTTTTCATACAACATCTTCAATAGCTAAGTTTGACGAATTCACAAAGCTTGCCGAGTTCTTATAAATTACACTGCCTAGTCAGAGAACAAATTGCAAGATAAAAGAATTAATGTGAACATTTTGAAAGCTACAAATAAGATGGCGAGGTGCATTACAGCTGTTAAGAATATGGCAAAAATGTAATATTGTTATAGCATATCTGTACAGTTACGAAATACTTCGTGTGTTACAATGGCATCAAACACAAAATTACAGAAAAACATGCTGGCATGCTGATGGTTAGGATGACAAAAGATGTCCTTAGTGTCATGTAACATCTGATGCAGACGTAATCCAACCATGTGCTGCCACCCTATTATCAAAGTCACATGGTCGAACACTTGCTCAGCACCATTCCCCAGTTTGTCTGTTCCATCCTCATGGGTTGGTGATGTGCACCCATAATAAAGGTATTATGAAACACAGTTCAAGCAGAATGATCGTTCAAAGCTCGCATCATAACTGCAACGTGAAACAGGAGTATTATTAGTAAATAATAATCATGAAGAACGCTACAATTATCCTTGATTTGCCCCCTTCAGTTAACAAGCACACACACAATAAGCATATCTTGCACCCCTCCCGGTTATATGCAAGTGCAAACACAATAAGCATATCTTGCATCCCTCTCGGTTATATGCAAGTACACACACAATAAGCATATTATCTTGCATCCCTCTCGGTTATGTGCAAGTGCACACAAAATAAGCATATCTTAAACCCCTCTCGGATATATCCAAGTGCACACACAATAAGCATATCCTGCACCCCTCTTGGTTATATGCAAGCACACACACAATAAGCCAGGATCTGCTACAATACCCTTGCAGATGTAGATCAGTTCTTGTTGAAAAAATTTAAGACGACTATTGTCTTTAAATTGCAATACAAAAATGTTGTCTCAAAGTTTTTCACATTATATACAATTATTGACTTTGTTGAGTTCAAATGTTGATTTTCAGACTACAAAAATGTGATAAGAAGTGAGGCGGAGTCAAAAAAAATAATTGCAGGCAGTCCGATATGCATACAAGATGTGCACAGCTTGCTCAGGAGACTAGATTGCTAAAACTGGAAATAAATGAATTGCATTAATGAGAGTGTGTCACTGTTAATGAGAAAGCTCATGTGCCCCATAAGCAAAACAGATTGTCCACCTTGAATGGGCAACTTAATAAGTACAAGGCAAAAGTAATCAGACAAAATACCGTTTGCCCATCATGGCATCCAATTCTGTTAACAGCAAAAATGACAGCAGTTATGATGGCAGCAAAACAAAATACAAAATGCCTCAGCACCCTTACTAACTTTCTTGTTAATTCTCCTTCATTATGGGTCACGGTGGAAGTCTACTCCGACGATGAATTGGGCTTCCACCCATCCACCCTGACGAGGAATTCCAGGTCATTTTGTCTGAATACTTTTAGTGTGTACTGTAAACTTACTTGATAACGGAACAAAAGTGGCAGAAGTGGTGAGAGCAGCCAAAGCACTGGTGAGAACAGTTCAAACAAATGGTCTTGTCACAGAAGTAACACCTGGTGGACGTTGCTTTAACTGACTGTCGACATACGTGGCACACCGACACGGTACTGACACCTTGTGGTTGACTGTCCGCTGAAATAAAAAATAATCAAATAAGAACTGATGTCAATCAACATCATTCGTAATGCCTTGATTCAGCCAACGGCACTATCAATATCAAATCCAACACAGCCTTTCATTGGCTCATTGCAAATACTATGAAACCACGGCAGTTTTGACTAGTAGACTATTAAGTGAAAATCAGTAATGTTTTAAAAATTACCATCTTGTTACAGTCTTCTACAGTGCATTTAAGTATGGCTGCAGTTGTTGAAATTGACATTCAGTTCTCAAGTCTTCCACAGCCTCTCATACTACGAACAAATTTATTCTTCAAAAGTACCCTTCTTTTCAGTTTCTTGCAGTTTTAAGAGCCAAATCCAGGCCCTATTCACATCTCAAACCCAAATAACCGGTGCTCTACACGTTACATTTTTGATTGACCTATGCTCTCCATATCTAAGCCACAACATCAATGCCAAACCAACAAACTTGGATCCTCCAATAGTAAATAAAGGAACTTCAAAGACATAGAGGAAAAATAAAAAAATTGCAACTAAGGGGCACAGCGGTAGTCAGATCCTTTCCAAAGTTGTCGGCCTCTTTTTCCAACTTCATATAAATAAGCTTAACAAAAGTTTAACTAAAATCGCCACTAGCTAGGGACACACCTGTAGTCAGATCTGTCCAAAACTCAGTTCATGGCATCCACTCCATGAACACATAACCAAAGGCTTTGGAGTTACAATAGTGGATGACGGACGTCGCACTTCAGACAGACGAACAGGGATAACAGAAAGGAGAACAGTAGAAACTGCATTTATTCTCCTTCTATTATTCCCGATACGAGAAAATAAACGACAATCAAAACCTGACTTCTTACCCTGAAAAATCAGTTTCAAAAATTTCTTACTCTGTTACGTCAATTTCCGTTTATGAAGATAAATCATTTGGAACCTATAAGACTAGAGTCAAAACACTTCTCAAAACCATAAGATGGGTCGGCCCTTCCAAAAACTGACTGTCTAAATTCAGTTGCAGGTTTTATTTCAATTCTTATTGAAGTTTAGACCAATGCAATCATGGAAAATTGATATCCACTGTAACTCACGTTGCTTGAAGACACCAGTTAAGTGGCAGGAACTGTCCAGTTGCATTTGACCAGGTAGGATATCCAAAGATTGCGGCCACATCTCTACTTCCATAACATCACTATTGCAGGTAATAGTAGCAGGTGCAGCGCCATTGCCATGGGAGACCACTCCCAATGACTGAAACTGCTGTGGCAAAGGCTTCTGTTCACATAACCGTACACCACTGCAGTGTAGATTATTGGTCAACTTTTCACAATTACAGTTGCCATAGTTCATCTCTGGCTTCACTGCCTCCAGAGGGAGCTCTTTATTGGCACCTTCATACAGCAGTTGTCTGGTTCTGTCTGTAATTCAAAGTAGCACAGATACAACAGGTACTCACAGCAGGCACAACAGGCAGTTACTGCAGGCAGTCAGTGCAGATAGTGACTGCATAGATAGTCTCTAGAGATAGTCATGACAGATAGTAACACTAGATAGTCAGCACTAGTAGAGACAGTCAGAAAGCCATGACAGATAGGCACTGCAGATTGACACCACTCTAACTATAGATACTCACTGCAGACAGTTATTGCAGATAGTGAATGTACAAAGTCACTGCAGATAGGCATGACAGTCAATGCATTTAGACATGAAAGATAGTGACTGTATAGTTAGTCACTGTAGATAGTCACCACTAGTATAGACAGTCACTACAGGAAGTCACAACAGATACAGTAAAGTTCAGTCATTCTAGATGGTCCGCCATTTGGGACAACAGTAATTGTATGTGATATGCCTTATGTCACATGAAATGAGGATAAAAAGCAAAATATTTCTCAATAATCCTCGAAATTCACATGTTACAAATATCGGATTTTTATTGAGCTCCCGAATATTTGCAATTAATAGTAGGGATAGTCTTTGTCCACCATGGCCAAGTCAACAAAAGCTTGACACAGAAACGAATTCACACGCTTTGAAATGTACCATCAAACATGTATATCCAGCGGAATACCATACTCTGTGGTTATCACATGCGGCCAAAAAGCTAACGGCAACCAAAAAAGTAGAGTTGGAATTCTTTGCAAAAGTAATCTTTACTTCAGAAAGGATTACTGAAGAAAGTAAATGTATTTTTGAGTGACAAGTTTAAGTGTGAATAAATTTTTGACGAGGTGAAAACCTTTTATTTGATGACTGTATTTGAACTCAGGCCTGCTTAATATAAATGAGATGAAATTAGTACAGAAAGTAATAGGGAGTATTGTAGACCCTGTATAGTCAGCTAAGGGGTTACTTGTTGCCTATATTAATAGCACTAGTCAACAAAACAACTCCTAAACAAGGTTGGAAGTACGCACAGTGAAAGAATCAAGTGCCATACACATCACACTCGAACTGAACATCAAATATTACCTGCACACGTCAAAATTACGCTCTTGTGAGCACACTGTTATGCAGAAATAATACGATGAATACAACGTCATGAAAATCAAGCACTCCGAAAGATATTATTCACTCGAAGATTCGTCTTTTTACTATTCGCTTGTCACTCCGCCATTTGCATTTTTGTGAACTCGTTAACTGAAGCATTCACTTGGCTGACTGGCTGGCATTCGGGTCCCTACATGACGTCAATAGGTTAAAAACCACAGGCACCTTTATGAGCCCTCAATGACATACTATAATAAAGAGAAAGAAATACAACTGCTCGTCAATATGGCCAGCCGCGAGGCACTTCTGGAATAACTCAAAGCATGTCAAATCTGGGAGTAATTTAAGTCTCATTTTTTTCTGCAACTACAGCATGTTCACTAATTACATCTGTTCATAACGAAACCAATAAATTCCATAAATAGCTGATGCCAATTGGCACATTTTGTGATCTACACTTTGCCGTGAGTGTTGCTGATTGAATTAGGAAAATCTGGAGCTATTTTTGGAATTTATTGGTTTCGACGTCAACAAATGTAACTAGTGAACGTGTTGCTGTCGCAGATAAAATATTTGAGTTAAATTACTCTCAGATTTGACATGCTTGGAATTGTTCTGGAAGTGCCCAGCAGGCAGACATATTGGATAGCAGGTGCATACCTTTCTCTTTATTCAGTGCAGAGTTGCGCGCTGATTAAAGGTGCCTGCGTCAAAAACTGAGATAACAAAATGGCAGACAATTAGATTCATCATACTTAGAGGAAGTTAAAGAGGCAAAATATAACAGGTAAGATCGTTTGCAGTTATCTAAACGTGGCAAGGCAAGTTGATATCATTAGTACTAACATATTGAACTAGAACTTTCCACCCATTCATTTGGTTTATATCATTTTCACCAAGTCGCAAGTGGTGAAAAGCACTCCACTCTACAGCGCCATTGGACCTCCAGTTCAACTCTGTTTAAGAGCTGACTAAATTGGCTTTAATAGTACAAGCACATTGAATGAGCAATTCATTGCGTTAAATATGCACAATTCAACGTGCAGAAAGGTACTTGTTTATGAACCCTTTGACGCTTTCTACATTAGGGTCAACCTTATAACACCAAATCGGCCATTTTTAAATACCCAGGCCTGCTAGGCCAGATTTCAAAACCAAGTTCGACAAAACACCACTCACCGTAAACTCTCTTCATATTGTCTTCACTGTTCATATCTATTTCCCTTACACCAATGTGGTTTTTCAGTTGTAAAGGAGAACAGTTACTAAACGGATTTGGACGTTTCGGCATAATTACGGCTCTATTTTGATCAACTAGTCCAAAGCGACTTCGTTTCGCGCCACTTCACTAGCGACATCTCATGTTAGAATAGTTTCTTTTTTTAAAAGAAAATCAAAATCGAAAAGAACGATCGGTTTTGATTTACAATATAATTTCATCTCTTATTTCAACACACTGATGAATTTAGAAAAAGAAGGGGATAATTTACGCAAGTCGTCAAAAAATGATCCGGAACTTTCCGGGTACTTCCGGAACGTCGGAGTTGATTATACGGAACCATCCGGAGCTAAGGTTAGGTACAGGAAATATCCGAAGTTTTCCGAATGGACTGTATTTATTACGTTCACAATGATCTAGAGTGCACGGTTCACTGAATGATTAGGTCAAGGACCCGTGACCCCGATGACCAGGGCCTTGTAGTTTGTATCACGTCTGAAGACGGTGCTGCGCCAAATAACTCAGGGATTTCCAAGACAAGACATGCCGGCTACAAAAAGGTAATTAAGCCTGGCCAGGAGTAATAAGGCCTAGGCTGGGGCAAAGCTAAGCAGATACTGTCCTACTGCGTCTGCGGGGTCCCTGATGTGATGGATTTTCCTGGGATTTGATGCGTGGATACTTTGTGAAGACGTTTCTACTCTGTTTGACCTCCCATTTGTCACTTCTACTTACTGTTTCCGAGTTGTTCTCTATTTTAATTAACCACTCTCTGTTCATTTGTTGGTCTATGTATATATCCTGATACACCCATTAGGCCTACAGGTCTAATTTTCCCTGAATTGTTTACAATATGACGACATTGACCTACACAGATGATTTTGGCATCTTTCGATTTCTCGCAACGTTATCTTTCCGAAAATATATGAATGTATATCCCCTACCGCACTTCCTCCGTATTTTATCATCGAATTTCGGTTTGCACTATTCATATTGTGACCAGTGATGGCCTCTTTTCAAATTTTCGCTTCACAGATCTTTAGCTCAGCAGTCCTTTGAGGCTTTGACGGATTCTTCTCTTGTTGATTGATTTCGTCAAGAACTACCATGACTTTCCATCCATTTTTTCACTACAACCTGCTGTTACAGACGACTCACTTTTATGCTGACTGTTTTTTTAATTGACCAATTCCTCACTGCTCCTTGTAATGGTCTAGCATGCACATGCTGCCCTACGTAAGCTAGGTCACGTTTTTCATCCAACCGAAATGAAATTTACACAGTCACGCATTCATCTTCAATGTTTCCATATAATTCATGATCATTTTCATCATAGCGTCATTGCTATTGTCAGTCGTGTTTTCTCTAGTGTAAGCGGATACTGGGAACCATACGGGAACACTCGTTTCGCTACACACGTGTAAAAAATATGAGTATTTTATTTTTCTATGATACCTCATAAAGTATGTGTTTGGCTAACTTGCTACAAAAATCATTCAAATTTCTTGTTCAGGGTACAATTTTAAAGACCTGGAATGATCATGCATGTGACACTTAGATCAGGTGGTGTAGTTATCGTTGGCAATGATGTCACCTTCGGCATTGATGTCATTGAGTTCAGTGTCGTCCTCATTGTCTTCAGCATTTTGATTGACGAATGGTTTCAGCTGCGGTGACATTGGCCCCATTGATTTAGGCGTTGGATGCGCTCTCGTCTCAAGGGTAATGTGGAGTAAACGTGGCCCTCTTCCATGGCTACTGGGAACCAGTTTCGCTGAATAATGGACATTGCTATTACTCAGTGAAAACTAGTTCCCGCTAGCCATTTTGAAGAAGTGCCCATTTACCTCACTTTTGCCCTAATAACCATTGTTCTAGTCATTTACATGGTTAATATAAATATCTGTTTTTATTTTTTGAAACCTGACAAAACATGTTTTTGACTATAAACAGTTCAAAGATCCTATAAAGTTTTGTTAAGGGTATGACTTTGAAAACCTGGAACCATCCAATGCCACTAATCATGGAGTGGTATCCATTTTTCAGAGTGGGAAACCATGTTAGTGAGTTGTGGTTTGCAATGGCATTACCTTCGGCATAGGTCTCCTTGGCTTCAGTGTCATCCTTCATTATTGTCAGTGACATTTTTATTGTTCAACGGTGTCGTCTGTGGTCACGATAGTGTTGTTGATGTGGGCGCTTGAAGTGTTCACGTCTCATCAGTATCGTTCTAGTCATTTGCACGGTTGTTCCAACATTGCTGTCATCGTCATCATTTTGTAGGCTTCCGTTTAAAACCACCGATACTGTGAGTTGGATTTGACATTGTTGTCGGCTTGCTGATATTGTTCTAGCATTGCCGCCATTGTCGGCAGTAGCGTCATCATTGTAAATGTCATCTTCAGTGTAAGCGCCGTCGATGCTGTTGGTATTGTCCTTGTAATAACAGGCTATCTTGTTTATTTGTAGTGGCATCAGAGTCATCAAGTTTCTGGCGGCATCGTCACTGTTGTTGTCAATGGCAGTGTCATCGTTGGTGTCTTGGTTGCCATTGGTGTCATGTGTATCATTCTAGTTCTTGCTTTTGTCATCGCTTCAGTTCTAAGTTCTTCTTTCCATTTCCCATTTCGCCAAATATTGTTCCTCAGACAGAGAGCTTTCACTTAACCACTGGGTGGAATTTTTGGACCTGATGGATAGAATTTCACCAGATATTTAAATATTTTTCTCCTGGTAACAGGATAGATATTCAGCCCCACAACTGAGGTGTCAAGGATTGTGAACATTGCTTATTCGGTGTAAGAAACTTGTTCTGTTCCTATACTCAGAAACTTATTTTGGTCAGTTCTAAGGCATCTTTGTGGATTAAAGGAGTACTCTCGTGTTGTCGCAATTTATTCACATGGATTTGCGAACGCAATACCTGTGAAATCTGCATAATGCTACCATCACCTTTAATAAGTGCTCACGTATTGTCAGATTTTCAACTGGTCCGAAGTGTCTGCATGTAATGATTTATAAATAGTTTTGTTTGTCGATATCTAGCACCTGTGCTAATGTTTTATTGTTTTTATCTTGATTCAACATTTTACTACTTGTTTATACAGATTGAATGTCTCAACTTGATCTTACAGGCCATTAGCTTCATTGGCAATAGTCTCTTTGCTTTTTGGTGAAGGACTGCCAGAAATGCTTGAAAATATATTTTTACAGCCCACGTATCTCCTTGTTTTTGTCATATCATCCAATGTCTCATTTTTACAATTAGCTATCAAACGCTCAATTTTGTGCAGAAAATGAGTGAAGAATCATGCACCTTTTTATATTGATATGGGCGATCTTCATTCATAAAGTTTGCGCGGACCGTTTACCTTACTACAGTGTAATCCAGAGTACATTGAGCACCTGGGCACTGACTACTTAACAATCAGTATAGGTGAACATACAAACCTACTTAAATGTAATATATAATGCACATAAAATTCAATTGTAGCACAGGTATTAACAACGAGTTGGGCTCTTTTAAAGTTAACATGAAAAGAAAAATTCAATTGTAGCACAGGTATTAACAATGAGTTGGGCTCTTTTAAAGTTAACATGAAAAGAAAAATTCAATTGTAGCACAGGTATTAACAATGAGTTGGGCTCTTTTAAAGTTAACATGAAAAGAATCTTACGATGACACCCTCACCAGGCAAGATTGGGCAACTCAAGCGGTTTATATACCTCGAAATCTGCCGCATTGATTAAAGACGCCATGCAGCTGTAGTTAATTACATTGTCTCAAGTTGCTGGTGTTATCATTTTCTAGATAATCACAAACACACTGGAGGTGACAATAGTATTTTTTTTTTAATTTTTAGTCTGGAAGCTTTTAATAACATATGTGAATAGAGCTTGAAAAGTTCACGTGGTTATGCTTTTGAAAATCGAACAAGAAATGTAACTTTTACAACCTAAAAGGTCTGTACAATATTGCCATCACACAATTATTGGCATGAGGATAAGAGTTTATGATATCTTAGTTTTGTGGAATGGGATCCTGTTCTTGCAGGGTACCCAGTTAGGTCCATTTTTCAGATCGTCCATTCAAACTATGGCGGGTGTACACCCTTGCAGCAATATGGCTGTTGAACAGCCCACAGGTAACCTTATCCCCAGTGCGCCTATATGTGCAAGCGAGGTTGGCAGTCACTACCATGTTCTTAGACTAGGCTATGTTTTAGGTTACATAATGTGATTCATTTTCATGATGTGCTTATGTATTATATTTTCAGATTAAAGCCGTCGCAGGTCAGTGCGCTAGGTCATCCTGAGGCTCACCTATCATCAAAGCCATGGGAGAAAGATGAAAGGTAATATTTAGTTTTAAAGTTTTCAGTTTCCCTCTATGAGTATTCTCATACTCACAGTATACGAGGATGTGTCACTTACTGAGTAGACATATGCTATGGTTCATTTTTGCCATAAACTCCTGCCCAATAGCTGCTTTAGTTTCAAATAGCTGTGTTGCTTGCTAGCCAGGGACAAATAATAGATGACCAACAGAGGGGCTACAACATGCAAACATGAAAATGATCTAGCCAAAAAACTGACAGTGTTTTCTACCTAACGATTTTGCAAATTGTCAATGGTAAGGCTAAAATTGGCTCCTGGGGAAACATGGCCCTGAACAAAACATTTGCTATATTGTCTATAAGGAGACAGAAGTCAGTCTAGCAAAGTAACCTCAACTGCAATGAAACGATAGATTAATTTTACGGTTCACTTTGTCATAACACCTTAACATAATCAAAAAAAACAGTATGTATAGTCACTCATTATAACATACAACACAGTGGTCTAGTGTGTATGCCCGAGTTATTGATGAATTCCTCAAAGGTTCAACAAAACATGACAAGTTTTTATGTGACCACAAAAAGTTTGATGGTCTCATACACAAAGTTTGATGGTCTCATACACACTGCATCCTATCCATCTGTCATCTATTGTTACATTTCCGTGTCTGTGTGTCTGTCGCATGCCAAGTATTGTACGATGACGCTTGGCTTACCTCAAAATCCAGGTGCTGCCTGGTGGTTTGGTAATTGCCCCAATTATGTTGCACCCCAGCAGAATTCATGAGGAACATATTATTGCAACGTTAAACAAAAGTTTTAGGTTGTAAAAGTCACATTGTTCTTATCCAAATTTCAAAATTCAGAGACCAAATCACGTGCCTTTTTGCTTTTCACGAACTATTCAAATAATGCTATTTACACACTTTCAAAACGAAAATTTAAAAATACTATTGTCCCCCCAATGTGTTTATGATGGTCTCGTTATCTTGAGAACATAACATCAGCAACCTGAGGCAATTTAATTAACTACAATAGCATGGATTCTTTTCATGGATTTTCTCAAGTGCATCGCAGGTCATGGTGAAAATTGGCACAGTTATGTGGCAGGGATGCACTAACACTGTTTGATTGTGTGACAAATTCAACTACCCTGGCGCCCCCTATTTGTCATTTTAGTTTTTGACAAGAAACTCCTTGTCCTTCAGTTTTTGGCAAAACGGCTTGACAAATTTGCCCAAAACTTGACACAGAGGTGTATGGCCAGAAAGGGTCAGCACCTAACGGGATTCGGATACATTCAAGTACAGTAGCAGTGTCTGTTTTAGTTTCATTATTTGTCTGTTCGACGGGTTTCTGATGGACCTTGACAGAATAATGCATAGCTGTTATGTGGCAGTCAGTTGCCAGCTTTGATATCTTGGTGGCCTAATTAGTCTAATTATGTTAGGGACAATCTGTTATTGCATTTTCACGAGTGTACTAATCGTACATTTTTCCCTCCCCCTTCCACCCACTCCCCCCCCC
>NMRA01000001.1:4295725-4311849 GCA_002633005.1 Phoronis australis
CCCCCCCCTAAAAGTGTCAAATGTAGTGAATAGCTCCCCTGGTCCCCTTAATGGTGTTTATTGTGAACACCAGGTGTAATGAGGAAATAAACTTTGACTTGTCACAGCAGGAAATAATGCTTGTCCTTGACTCGCAGCTATCCCGCTGAGGAGTCAGTTTTGTCACGTAGTATGAAAACAAATTATTTCTTTTGTTCAATTTTTGTTAACCCTGTGTGTTTTGGTGAAGTAGGTCAGTACTTGGTTACTGACTGGGCAAAGATTTCCAATTTGATTTTGTTGTGGCCTCTGCTGAATGGGCCCCTCATTATCACCGACTGGCATTTATCTGTTAAAGCAATCAAGTCTATGACATTTGCTGGCTAGTCACAAGTTTCTTATTTACCTACCTTTCACATAAAATTCTCTGTTTGTGTCAAAGTCGTTTCTGCACATATGCACAACAGGTACGCATTTTTCAGTTGCTTTTTAGTGTTGGAGATACAATGTACATGCAAAAAACAGCAAATCAGTTAGTAACATCAGGAAGGTATTACCACTAGTTCGTAGTATTTGAATGTCTTCTCAAATATTATTTAAAAACGAACTGTTCATGTTGCCAGCAATCTAAACAATTTTCCCAGTATTAGTATAAAGTTGAAGTCTCCTTTACCTACATAATGAAAGCGCATTCAATGAATCGGTCAATAAAAGAGCAGTCACCAAATCAGAAAATTTCAGATAGCTTGAGGGGTAAGGCATAGAAAGAAACCATTAATGCACTGCAGATAGCCATTGGCGATGTCTACTTGCCAAATTTCAGACAGTTCTGTCAAAGGATCATTGAGTTAGAGCTCCGCAAGAAGTATTCGGTAAATTGTCTTCACAGCGCCATCTTGCGTCCTATTGCGCCTCAAAAGTGGAGTCTGCATGACAAGCTAAGATGAGTTAAACTTTGTATGTACCGGTACATTTATGTCAATTGCGCAAAAAATGCATCTTATCTATTTCTATGGCATGATTATTTATCTAGGCCAACGAAAGTGTTAACTAGAAATACGCCAATAAGAGCAAGATTTCACAATAAAGTAGTTCAAAATCGTGCACCTTGTCCTTCACATAATGCAGATTTTGTCTAACCAGGATAAAATCTCTTGATAATACTGGATTCAAATCAATGCAGTTCTGTTGTTCATTGCAAATTTTGAGGGGGAGACAGGTATTGAGAGATTTTGTTCATTCAGAATTGTGATAGAATTCATGCATTATATGTGAACAAAAATTGCACCCGGGAATGATTCTAAACGGCCTAGCTATTTTTGTTAGAAGAACAGCAGATGTAAAATGCTGTTTTTTGTGTTGCGATCTCATACTGGCTCTGTCAGCCCCCCCTCCTGTCCATGCCTTTTTCAGTGTTTCTTGCATTAATTCATACTTACCAACCTTTCAAAATTGTCACCAGGTCTTTTCCTAAAATTGAGGATACAGAAATAGCCAGGATCACACCTAAAGATTGGCAAGCAAATTAACCAACTTGTGTTATGTACTATCAAAGATTTTTTAGTATCTTTGGTACTATTCCTTAGCCAGACAGATGGGTTGCCATTTGTTATCTGGGGGTCATGACCCAGTTTGTTAAAGTTCAGATAAATAGACCATATTTCTAACTCAAGACGCAGTTCGGCCTAGACTGTTATATCTTAACATGGTTGTTTGTTCTGGATGTCTCATCTAAGTAGTGCAGGAATACGATGAAGTCAAAGAACATTAGGTTTGTTTTATTATCATCTGATGCTCTGCCATTTTTGTGTTGGCGACATGGTTGATGTATTTATCATTAATTCGTTTTCCATAAGAACTGTTTCTGCGACAGGTGCTATTCACTTTCTGTGTCAGATAATTATTAAAACAAATTTAAATTGCCATTGAAGAATATTTGTGTCTAAAAGGTGTGTAAGTTTGTCAAACACTATAAGCTGTTCTTTTACAACTGTCAGGGTCTAAGCTTTAAAAGTTATCATCTTTTCAGTTATGCACATTTTTTCTCCTTGCATGTTTGTTTACCTGTTTTCATGATACAGGTAGTAGATTTAATGTAAATGTCTGTATAACATTAGCAAATGTTAGCTGAAGTTGACCCACCTTCCATCCCATATATCAGATTATTACAGCATACCATATTACCATGTTAACCTTCTATCGCTCACACAACCAATTCTGGTTCAGGCCACTCACCCTTACTTAAGTGGGCCTACTTATCACATATGTTCCTAATTTTTGTCCAATTAGATGTGATATTTGGGCTTAGAAAAAAGTGTTACATGGTCATTATTGTTTGACACTTGAGGCTGCATTAGTTGGTGTGTCACAACGGGTCATTTTATGTTTGGAGTATAGTACTGTCAAGCAATAACAATTGTCATATTTAATCTACATAAACAGCATATTGAGACCGATTTTATAACAATATTGATGTTCTTAATCAGATTTTTTTTAATAATTGCAGGCAGTCAGGTACACATTGTACCTTGAAATTAGACTTGATTTGATAACTACAACACTCGATCAATACTCAGTCAAGCGGACAACCGGAAATTCACAGTGCAAACTCTCGCAGCTATTCTCGGGGTTCGCAAACTCTGCTTAATAAAATTTAGGTCACATGCGGGAGTTGGCATTCCATGTCTAGTGTTCTATGGTCACCCATATTAACACCATAAGCGCTGTTTACTCTACAAAAGTTGACATGGATCACTTGACACGGAACAAGATGTTCCAGTGTGTAAACGGGACTGACACGAAGCAAATTGACACTGCGGTGACAACTTTTGCCACCCGTTTGTGAGGTGGGGCAATTTGCGCTCGAACATCTTTCTCCGTGTCAATTATATGTCTAAACGCGAAATTGGGGCAAGGCAGATAGTATCATCTCTGCTGCGCTTGTGCAGTGACCTACATACGGGCTCTGTGTCTCTGCAACTCCCGCTATTTGAAAACGTGTGCATGTGCATTCCACTCTCCAGCGTACAACTTCGGTCTTGCCACAGTTAATGAAATTGCGTGTGTAAACGGCCACTTGACACGGATCAAGTTGTTCCGTGTCAGTTGCGCTGGATCAAAAGTTGATGTCTAAACGGGACTATTTAGTACCATACGTGAGTCGGCCCATTTCTTTGCAAGTTCAATGGTATTGTTGTGTTTTATTGTTCGTGGTTTAATTGTTCTGGATATGTAGCGTGGAGACAAAAGTGGGACAAAAGTCGACAATGTGGTGATTTGGTCAGTAACTTACCTAGGTTTGCCTATTGACTTCATAATGATGACACCATACAATGCTGCAGTTAACATAAGTGTCGTTTACACTATAAAAATTGACACGGATCAGCTGACATGGAACGGAACGAGTTGTTCCAGTGCATGTATGGGTGTAAACAGGACTGAACTGGAGCAAATTGACACCACGGTGACAACTTTTGCCACCCGTTTGTGAGGTAGAGCAATTTGCGCTAGAACATCTTGCTCTTGTCAATTATGTGTCTAAATGCAAAACTGGGGCAAGGAGGAAAGGATCATCTCTACTGCGCTTGTGTAATGACCTAAATACAGGTTCCTGTCTCTTCAACTCCCGTCATTTGTAAACCAGCGCATGTGTGATCCACTCTCCAGCCTATAATTTCCATCTTGCCACAGTGAATTGTTTGTGTAAACGGGCGCTTGATACCGATCAATTTTCTCCGTGTCAGTTGCGCCGGGCCAAAAGTTGATGTCTAAACGGGACTATACATGGCACTTACAGTTGCTAAGTTATCAAGTTCAGACTTCTTTCAGAAGAGTTGTTGGTGCACATAAAAAACAAGAACAATGACACCACTACGGTAATTTTCAGGCTTAATTTTTTTTCTTTTTAATTATTACACAAATAAATGGTAATAAGTTAAAATGCAAATATTTAGCCCAGAAAGCGAACCATTATATCGCGGCTTTTAACCATAAAACTGTGATTTACTTAAGTGAAACGTAATGTTGAGCTAAAACACCAAAACACCAGTAAATAAAACAACAAGAAAAAATCATACAGTAATAAATGAGAACATATCAACAAGAGAATAACAAAGAGAAACATAAAACAAAAAAGCTCAGCGTAGATATTAATGCAGTTCCCTGTTGTGACATTTAAAAACAAAGTCACTAAGATTTCTAAGTAATAGAGCATTGCAATCGTGACTTAAATTGTGACAACCACTTAAAGCCCAGCTTCAATGGAATTTTGTTACTTTAGATGTATTAGGCTAACCAGATAGTCCTATCAAAGCTTAAGTAAAATAAGAAAATGCGAGTTCAATCACGCAAGTGTAAGCCCGTCAAATGATAAGTGAAGCTGCCTTTTCGTGCCATGTTGCGTCATTGTGAGATCCCAGCACAAACAACAAAAGGTTGTATTGAATAGGGGTCTGAATAGAACGCCATTGCGTGCGGGTGTTATTCGTTATTCGCAGCTGTTTGAATTAAAAGGTGATTCTTGCTGTGACGTAGACAAAAGCGAGCCAATACGCCTAACAGTTCGTTACATTTGGCAATTTATGGCAGTAGTGGGTTCAGAGCGATGCTCTTAACATACTGTAGGAACCAATTTCACATGTGTTTCTGTTGAAGATAGGCTTTAACTAATCATTTAACTAATCAAGTCATCAATATACAATTCTCAAACTAACGTCCTCTGCTTCGACTAACAAATTTTGTGCAGATCCAAGTATATTATCAGTCTATCATCTCATTGATGAATATCATGCAGGCCTTTATCCAGGATTTCGAAAATAGGTGTATACCAAGGCTTTTACATCTATGTTTACAAAACAGCCTTCTGTAGTGAGCTTTTTTACTAAAAAATGTGTAGACTAAGACTTTTACATCTAAATTTACGAAAACAGCCAAGTAGCTTACCGGACAAATATTAGAGATATTGGTTAAACGATGAGTGCACTACGTTATTGGTCAAATTGATGTTACAAAGTTTGTCATATAATTTTAATTAGCTTTTAATATTCTGTGAAATGAGTCATCAGAGCTGCAGTTACAAAACAAGAAAAATGCACATATGATGTGTGATTTATATTTTGGCAACTTGTCACTGCTGTTCCATATTAAAATCTTAAAACGCACATTGAAAAGCATGAAACGGGCGCAAACTCAAAAAATTTAAATGGGCATATTCTTGTGGCACAATATTGTATTAAAATAATGGCATTTTATTTCGCTTATGATGAAAATCATGAAGTTACAGCTCTTAAACACCAGTTTGTAGTTGTACTAAGGTATGAACCCTGCATGTACATATAGTGATGACCTATGGAGTTAAGACCACTGGGAGTATAGCCAGCAGTGGAAGAAAATTGACAACAACACTGCTAATGCTTGAAATGTGTTGTGGATACTTAATGCTATCAACTAAGTGTGAACATAGCAACATTGTATATACTTTGTATGTAGGCCTACTCTGTATATTTCTTCCTGCTTTCAAAAAAGAACCACCACTGTGAGCTCACTTCTCCCTTCAGTTATGTTCCTGGTAATCATTACAATGTGTGTATCCAAACTTGAAAGGTTCGGATTGATAGTGGGCATCCAACTGATAGGTTGGGCGTCCTTGCCAGGGTGTCCAGATTAGTGCTAGGGCTTCCATTTGGACGCTCAGGACCTACGCTGCATAAAGTCCTGATCTCATGGTAGGTTCACACGTTCTCATTCACCTTCTCAGGGTCCACACAAATCTCTACATTTTCCCCTTTGGCAGGGAGCCACAGTGGTATTACTTTTTTATGTTGGAAACCTAGAACAGTCATGATAGTTGCGAAGCCATTGCTTTTGAACAGGGGTCCACTATCAGACTCAATGCTTTCGTGATGTCAAAAGTAAAAATCTGATCAAGCTTTAGTTTTACAGGTGCTGTTGATGGTTTCTGTTTGTGGGAAAGTTTGAAAAGTCAACAATAAAGATCAACAGAGAAATGAACTTTTATTTAGTATTTTTTTAATGAAAAACATGTAGTAATAAAGTAATGCTTTTACAAGTTTCAGGTCGCTACCATAATTACCACCAAGTAATATTTTGGAAAACTGCAGAGTGAAAAATGAACGAATGGACATTTTTGTAATTATTTTGTCCTAATTTGGAGAGGTTTTACCATACCTCTTGTTCATTTTTTCCAAAATACCGGAACATTTACCAAATTTGTAAAAGTTATTAACCTATTTTTGACTCAAAATTGAAGCCTTGTATCCAATGATTTATTGCATGTGGAGTTCAATCTGGGTCGGCTAGCAGGTGTGTGACTTTGTTTCTGGAAGTCAGTGTGGCAATATCTCATCTATAGTTCTGGATACCAATGCTTACTCCGAGTGTGTGTCTTGTTATTAGGAGTTAAAGAAGCTGACATCTGCCAATGTTTGTAAGATAAACATATCGATGATATGAAAAGTCATTTTTTGCTGATTTTTGGCCTATTAAAATTCAACCGCTTGTTTGACCCTGTGTCAACAGAATGAAAGTGGACTTAACAGCTCAGAAAACACTTCAGAAACAAATGTATTACAGTATCTTATTAGTTATCTAGTTCAAAATATCGAAAATCACATAAATTCAAGATGGCACCATCCGCCATATTGAATTACAAAAAATGCGTATTTTGATTTCCTTACCATATATTATACATTTCCCAAAGAAAGTTTATTGTAAACATCAGTGCTGGGTTCACCATAGGAAGTATCTAGGTCACTCTTGATATCACAAGTTGAACCCTATAAATAGTGTCAACTGTCTGGCCTGTGAATGACCCTGGCCTGTATGAATTGCTCTGTTTATAGCTTGCAGCCCACATGGTGATAGTTGCCAACTGTCCAGCTTGTGGTGAAACCGAAAGTTTGACCCACGACATCATAATTTCCTGCTTTTCTTCTTGTAATAGGCAACAATATTTGCATAATTATGCTGTTTCCTTAATGCCTGCTGCTGTTTGTTGTCGTGATTCTCCACACAATTTCCTTATTTTCCCTGTTCCAATTTCATTGGCACAGAATTTTGTAAGCATGCGGTTTCTGGGGCTTGCGAGGACATTGTTCCCCTTGCAGCAAGATTTAGAGCCTGGTGTGACCCCTCCATAAGGCTTTGCCTCATGTAGCCAATACCAACATTTTGTACTGTTCGCCAGTGTAAGTTACAAGCCAATATTTTAAATCACTTGAGGGGAATGTTTGGGGCTAGTCATGATGGGAATTGCCTGTGATTTTTATGCGTCAACATATATCTTGATAAGATTTGGGAGATGTGTTCCTATGAAGCTGGCGATGGATTACGAATTTCAGACTGATCTGACTACCAGTGTGCCCCCTAGTGGAAATTTTAGTTTTTTACGCTTACCTCTGTATTTTCGAAGGTTCTCAACAGATTTTTATGAAATTTGGCAAATAGCCATCTATTAGTGAGATGATGCTATCCTCCCATTTTCAGATGGATTCGAGGTATTTTGCACTGTCTGGTGGTCATTTTTACTGTTTTTTAGTCTGTTTTTTGGTGTCCACCTTCTAGCAACCAAACCACTCTAAGGATAATTGTGAAAATTGGCCTGTCTGTTCTTAGTGTGAAGAGGACAGTTGACGATGATTTTCTAACGACTTCGACTGCTGTGGCGCCTCCTGGTAGCAGTTTTTTGTGCTCATAACTGTATCTCCTAAATCCACTGGAGGATCTTTATTACATTTAGCGAGTGTATTCATATGAAGTTATCAATAGACTATATGACGACTTTCAGACGGATCCGACAAACGCTGTGCCCCCTATTGGCAATTTCATTTTTTTCGTTTTCCACTGTTTGAAGTTTCTTGACGAATTTTATTAAATTTAATAGCTTTCTATTAAGAAACAATTACTTTTTTTCTTTTTCGGATGGATTTGACGTATTTTGCACCATCTAGTGGCTATTTTTATCATACAAATTAACACCCCTAGAAGCACACTGTTTGTGGTTCATTCGTGGGTGCATTTCAATGCTCCTCGTAGCTATTTTTAAGTATTTTTGAGAGGCAAATGAAGCCGATATCATTCGACCCCAAAATCAAGGGATTGGGAGTCTTGTAACTTCCCCTCTTTTGATGCGCCCACATCTGGAGATGAATGTTAGCCCTAAATACATTTAATATGGTTTTGTGTTTTGTTTAAATATGTCTACTTTAAATCAACAAGATTTTCACATATTTTTCTCTAACCATTTTGGCAATGTTTTGAACAATAATGGAACCTGTTGGACATTGAAAAAGTGCTGTGTGTATATGAATCAGATCATCTCTTTCAAGACATCCTATCAGCTCTCACAAGGCATCCTATCAGCCATCTCATGTTCACAGTAGAATCGCACCAATTTCAGACAAAAACAAAATTGGCAAAATTGGCATTTTTGTTTTTCAATGTTTTTCTATCAATATTGCGAATGCCCACAATAGCTGTGGTATATATCTTTAAAAGACTTCACATAGCGTTTATTTGGTGTCACTGATCTTTTAGGAACAAATAAAAGAATGTAATTTCACTTGTCTGTCATATTGTGTCCTTAATTGTTCGTATTTTGATGCTTTATTTGCTTTGGTCTTGCATATTATTGTAAGCTTGACACATGGCCACCACTCAGATTCTGTACTCTGATCATAGCCACAGGCGTCCTCAGCTTCTGATCGTCCCCAATACACTATATATAATACTTCAAGGTATGATACTCCCGACCAGAAATTCCACAGGTGCTTCACTTCAGCTGTCCATATCAAACACAAAACTCGATAAATTTACACAAAACAAGGTTTCAACAAACCATTAGCAATTGTTCTTTCTTCCAATCCCATTCACGATGTCTTGCTCCAGCGAGATCGCAACAAATTCGTGATCAAAGCACAAAATGTTACCAAAAATCCCACACATCGAGCCTCCTTGCACGGTTCGAGGTCAAGGACGGTACGACAATTGCTGATTTGTCACGGAATGTCACGACATTGATAACTCCACCCAAAGCCAGACCATTCGTAACCTTCCGTGATGAACCGGCAATTGCAGTACATCCGTAACTCATCGAATAATTCCGTACCGTCCTTGACCTCGAACCGTCCAAGGAGGCTCGATGTGTGGGCTTTTTAGGAAGATTTTTGTGCTTTGACCGCGAATTTCTTGCGAATTCGTTGGAGCAAGACACCGTAAATGGTATTGGGAGAAAGAACAATCCTTCATGGTTTGTTGAACCTCTATTTTGTGTAAATTTATTGAGTTTTGTGTTTGCTATGGACAGCTGAAGTGAAGCACCTGTGGAATTTCTGGTCGGGAGTGTCATACCTTGTAGTATTATATAGTAGTGTATTGGGGATGATCAGAAGCTGAGGACGCCTGTGATCATAGCATGACTAGACAGTATAGTGTATCATAAGATGCTGGCCTTGTCATATGTTAGTCTGTGACATCATCAGCATGTGACTTTCTCACTTAAAAAGGCGGATCTGCCAGCGGCAGATTAAATGTCATACAAGTGTTCTGATGTGAAAAATTTCAGTCAGTGCGTGTGCCATCTAACTTCTGATTACCTCTGGTCTGACGTTCTAGATCCAAGTCTGAGTTGAACCGCATCACCGCGGAACAGCGTCGTAAGCAAGAGACTAATAATGCCAAAGATCTGGCCAGAACACTGCCCTTCCCTGAAGATGTCACTGATAAGCTGCACCGGGCGTCAGTGTATAGACTGGCCATCAGTTACCTACAGATGAGAGATAAGATGAAGGAGGCAGAGAAAGTGTACCAGAGCAAGCCCTTGAACAGAGGTGAGGCATCTGTAGTGAAGTTGGTAATGGTGTAATTATTGATGCTATGCGTGTGTAGCCTTTAGCACGAGATGGGTGTGCTGGTGGCATGTGTATGTAGGAATGTAGAACACGAGAGTGCATGCTGCTGTAGATCTTACTACTGTAACCTAGCAAAATGGCCCCCACTGAAGTGAGTGGCCATGACAGTGACATTGGAATGTTGAATTGTGGGTCAGAATTCATTAATTATAGGACATAATTCTCATTTTATGCATCACTGGCCTGGAAATTTGTGGGATCTGGGTCAAAAGCTCTGTGTAACCATGATGTAGGATCTGTTAAAATCGCTGATCATGTGAGGTATCGGCATAGAACTCAATGGGTGGGGTCATCCGAACATTATCTGATATGTGACGGTCAGGTTGGTGAGGATGACATTGTCAAAAAGAAATAACTGTTATTGTTTATCTATCATAAACTGGCTATAGATTTGTAAGTTGTCCCTTTCTTGTATTGAATGCAATCCTCTGTACTTCTTATTCTTGATGTCTCATATTTCTGTTTTTCAGCGTTTCTGTTTTGCCACCACTCCCTGTTTTCCCAACTCTCCTAGTTTTCCATCCTCTCTGTTTACCTAACTATTCCCTGCTTTCCCACCATTCTCTGTATTCCTAACTCCCCGTTTTCCCTCCATCCCATTTTCCCTCTCTCCCCGTTTTCCTAGCTTTCCCCGTTTTCCTAGCTTTCCCCGTTTTTCCAACTCTCCCAACTTTCCCACCTCACTCTGTTTTCCTGTTTCTAATGCATAACTCTTTTTAAAGTAACAATTGCAGATTATAAATCAGTGGTAACATTTATTTTCAGTGGAAGTATTCAACCATGATCAGCAAATTATACCATATCAAGGCAAACAAAAGTCTGATTTGGATGAAAACAACCTTATGCTGGACATTTTGAATGGGTTTGTGATCTATGTGTCAACTAGAGGCGTTGTATTGTATGTGTCAGAGAATGTCAGCCAACATCTTGGATTGGATCAGGTGAGTTGGCTTTGAAGGTGCTACACTGATGTTCAGCTGAAGAACAGCAAATCACTTGTACTCTGTCGTCTCACCATCTCACTCGCATTAGTATGCATTAAATATTATTTATGAACTTATTAATGAAGTAAACTTTTAGAACTGACTTCAGGAATTATGTGAATTTATTAAATTTTCCACATCAGATGGAACCGTGCAGGTTTCCAGTTGGATCTGCATGAACATTTCCTCAAATGGTGCATATTTGTTTTTCTGATCCACAGAATTCATAATTATTTTGTTTCCTCGGGCTTTTATTTTGAAAACAGTAGTTTGCATTGCTGTATTTGTCTGGTAGCCGAGTCATACAAAATGAATCAGGGTAGATAGGGGCATTGACTTTTTCTGTGAGCGGTCAGATTTTGGTGTGGAGTAAGTAGTATTTTTTATTTGCACACGTGTACAAAATATCTGTGCATACGTATTTCATCATTTCTGCCCAGACTTCTAATTTTGAAGCATCTTGCATCTGTCCACAATCTTTTTAAGGGATCCAACTACCGCCATGCCCTGTATTGGTACTGTAGAGTCTAGCTGCACTTCTGACCAAACATAAAGTTACTGTGGAATCATTTGAAAATGGATCACTGATTAAGATGGCCAACATATTTTATTAGGCTTTAACCCTTATCCTGCTGAGCCTCTATTCAGACTACTTTCCCTGTGTGCTGAGCTAAGTAGGTCACCACTACTGCTGTTCATTGGGCTGTTATGAAGGTCACTCAGATTAAATTAACATTTTTAAATTGGAAAAGTATTCTGCATGAAAGTTAATTTAATGGAGATTTTCACCATATGCATATCTTCATCATAGCCTTCATGTAAATAAACCTGTTAAATTTCAAAGTGGCCACCCTTTGTTTATTTGTTTTCGTACATAATAACATTATAGCTGACACTCAAAAATCATTCATGGGTATTCATGAGACTTCCATGTTTTAATAATGCAGATTTACTGGCTGTGACGTCACATCTACAAGCAAGAATGTACAGTTTATGTAACATGTCTCAACTTTTCACAGTAATTTATGACTGGTGCAGTTGCTTGCAGCAGTCTGTTTTGAAGTTCAATTTGGTGTGGAATAACTTGAAACATGGGTGGGGACACATAGCTATTCTACACTGTTTGCATCGATATTCAGTCTGGTGTCGCTTCACTTTCCGATTTGAACATACGGCACAATCAGGGAATGACTGGCGACCACTACTCGTTTTTGTCGGATTGATTTCGATGAAGTGACGTTCGGTCAGACGGCTCGGAACATTCCGAATTGGGCGAAGCACTGCACGATTTCGACTGTAATTGGCCAATAACCCTTTCACCACATTTAACCGGAACCGTTGAGGTGTTGTATGGCTCGCATTCACTTCACGGAAGATTATTAATGCGTTATCGAGAGACACTTCTTGCAAAGCTATGTAGGCCTTCTTCCACCACTTTACAGCTCTGTGTAAAGTTAAAAAATACCACATATGCTGGTCAGCAATGTCGACGTCCATGTATTTGGTGTACAGTTCTATTGCACACGGTTTGATGACCTCTCTGTGATTCTCAGGTGCATTGCGGGCACGCACACGTTTCATAAACGTACTGTCGTCATGTACTGTAGATAAAACACTTACAGTACGCTTGTCCTTCCAGACAACAAACATCTTTTCACCATGGTGAACAACTGTCGCCGGATCATCTTTTTTGATGGTTCGCTGTGCTTGCTTCACAGCATCCGGCACACCCTGGTGGTTGACACTAAAACTGCCACAGGCACCACAACCCTGACGCGCTAGCTCATCAAACAACACTGGCGACGCGAAGCGATTATCCATGTAAACATGGTGACCCAATCCGTACAATGGTCGACAAATGTCAGTGACAACTCCATACATCACTCTGTGCTCGGGACGTTGAACACCTTGTTTTCCAGCATATAAGTCCCAGTTCCACGTGTATCTAGTTCTAGCGTCTGCAAGCACCCAGGTATTGAGACCCCATCTGTGGGGTTTGTTCTGACAGCACTGTACCATATATGACCGGCCCTTGAAAGGTATGATACTTTCATCTACGGACACTTCGCGGCCAGGATGAAATGCCCCTTGCCATGCTGGTATTACAATATTCATAAGCGACCTCACCTTAAAAATGCGGTCGTACTGAGGGTGGTCTCGCGGCAGCATTTCATTGTTGTCTACAAGGTGAAAAAATTGCAGGATCAACAGGAAGCGATCTCGAGACATGACGTTCCTGAAACCGGACATCTCCAGGAAACCATCTGTAGTCCAGTATTGTTCGTAATTTGCACGGCGGTCAATTCCCATGAGAATTAAAATGGCAACAAATGCCCTCATCTCCACGGCATCAACTTCCACCCACCTTTTCACCCTTGAGTACGTTCTGAGTACCTCAACACCACCCAGCTGCTCAATATACTGACGAGCATACCTGTTCGTTTCATTGGTCATTATTATAAACAATTCGTCTGTGAAAATGTCACAAAAAATATCTAATTCTGAATGAGTTCCATCGTGTTTCAGAGGCCCTGTGTTATGCGTGAAGGGCATGAGCCAAGCATCATCGTAGGCCCCTCCAAGTTCAGATTCAGGGATCGGTAACTTGTTCAGAATTGCACCGAGATCCGAGTTGATAGAATCTGCATTACTTGTGACTGTTGTGTTGGCTTCCCCGTCACAGTCACCGTCACTTTCGAGTGCCAATTCTAGCTCGTTTTCACTGTCTGAGTCCATAAAAACCTCTTCATAGAACTGCTCCACAGTCATCCTGTTACGTCTGGCTTCAGCCATAATGAAACTGTGACTACGCTTAAAAATAAAACTGCCAATATCTCACTAACCACTTATCACAGCCATGTGTATTGTAGAGGAAACTGAACTGTGGAATGCGCATGCTCACATATCTAAACAACATCTAGGGCTCTGAATGAAAACCACAAGTGTCCAGGGGTGAGTGCACTCACCTAATAGTCTCAGCTGCAGCTTATCGTAGTCAATTATTGAGTGCACCCATCCAGCAGTAATAGGATAACTGGCAAGTCGGCTGACCTCGCCTGGAGCAGGATTAGGGTTAAAGGCCATTGCACATGTTTGTTTAATGCAAAAATAATACCACTATCCGGGAACATAATATTGATAGTCTGGGGAACGCCTGGGGTCATCGTCATAGCTCATGTATGAACTTAAGTTCAATATCATCAAAAGAATTTGTTTACATAAGCCAATATTTTTCATTCTTCGGATTTGGTACACTACGGTAAAGTCGCGCGATTTTCGGGAGGCCCACCATTTTGGGACAAGAATAAATATTTCCGAAATGAGTTTTTCATAGTCCGAAATTTGTACAAGGTGCAAAAACTGCTTTTCAGTGATTCTCGAATTTCGGACAATGTCCTAAACATCGGATTTCTGTCCCGCGACTTTCGGACAAGGAAAATTTTAGAAACGCTAATTTCGGAACGACGCAACTCTCCTGTCTCTAAAGCGTTCAATGGATTATTACTAGCTCTATAAGGCTTGAATCCGAGAATCGGTATAACGGGCTCTGTAATTTTTACCTTGTCTTGACGATGTCACGACCGTTACTCGATTGTCTTACGTTTAGCTTGTGTTTGACGCTTTATCTATGAAAAGCATCTCCGAGTCTCGCTTGATGAAAATTTCTGATGAAAATACAAATGGGAATTACACCGAAAGCTGTTGTTGCGTCACAATAATATGTGCTCTGGTTTAATTACACAGTGCTGTTCGACTTCCGACTGTGACATTGTACTTGCACGTCTGACATCAACTTGCGTGTTTACGAAACTTTTTTTAAAACGTCCTGGCCTTTGCAAATGCCCTTATCAGTGGCTAAAATCTCCCGACGACGTGTCCGGATTTTATCCTTGACTCCTTGACGCGATGAGTATTTATTTGAATCAGATTTGGTAGTCGTTGCTTCTTGTGGTCCTAGGGGTAGGCTAACTAGAATATAGGACCTGAAGTCCAATGCAACGGGCCTGAAAGCTGCTTGGTTTTTCCGACCCGGAGGTCCATATTTACTTTCCACAGGACCTTGTCTTCTTGTCCATATCACCGCCTTCAGTTGATAGTTTTGAGACAAAAAAGAAACGTGATCTTAAACTACAACCACGTTTTTTGTATTACCTAAGATTGTTATAGGATCATTTCAACTGTAAGTGTATTCATTTGTGTTTGATTCGAAAGAGATGACTATTGCATTGCTAATTATTATTGTTCTATTTTTACCCGAGAGTGATGCCTTACTTGCTGCAAGGGTAAATAATTTTGGGAAGTATTACCTGCGATATCCGTATATAAGTTCGGGAAACCAAAGGTCGGATGTAAAAATACAATGCCGAATACACGAACACAGTATAAAATATGTAGCTCGCCCTAAATATATCTTAGTGAGAATAGCATTATTTTTAGATTTCAAACATGCATTTTTATTCTCAGATATGGCATCCCAGGTATATTTTTGGAAAAAAATAAGATACGCAAACAGGGCATATATTCTTCTGGACTTATATACGGAAATCTGCGGTGGATCTTCTTAAACCTGTAAACCATTAAAATTTCATTGAGACAGTTTTGTTCTACTAACATGTTCAACTAACATTCCGTTCATGCAAGTCGGTCTATACGTTCGCGTTTAAGGAGTTATTGCAACAGGTAAGTGTTGTTTTGATTTTTGTTTGGTGTTTCCATATTTTATTTTGTTATGTATTTTCGTCTTCAGATAGTCACTGTTATTCTTCAACAACATTTCTGTACTTGTAATGAGACTTCAGTAAATTCGCGACACTGTTCATACTTTAGATTTTAGCAGAAGTGTGTGACGTCCATCAGCAGAGACCTGTAGGAAGAACTATAGGAACCATTGTTCGTAACTGTAGCGAATATATGACGCAATGAAATGAAAACGGTCGACATAGAGGGAATGTAATTGGTTAAGTACGTATAATTATATTAAGGAAGAAGTGGAAAATTAAGTATATTAAATAGTAGACCGATTATTGAATTCAGTGCCTGGTTTACGTCCTTCACGAGTTCACGCTGTCCCAATGTTTTCGTTTTTCTTTTCAGGTCGTTACTCAAGTCGATTCTTCTAATAGTCGTGATCTGCCGGGGAGCCTATTGTATCAACATGCGCAACCACGGTCTTGTCAGGGGGGGTGGGGGTGCACCTAGACGACACCCGTAGAATTAGCGGCACAAAATCGACATT
>NMRA01000001.1:4311860-4331086 GCA_002633005.1 Phoronis australis
GGGGGGAGGGGTAGGGGCGAAAATTAGTTGTGACTGAGGGAGAGCTGCGCTAAATTGGTAACGTCCGTGGACGGCGTTCATCTGGTGATGATGAGAAGAAACGACCCTGTTATCTTCCACCCAGATTATTAGAAAATGTTAACGAGTATCAGTTTCATTTCATCCACAAACAGATTTCACAAGAGTTTTCACTGTCAGCAGATAAGCCTGTGGTTAAAAACGTAAGCGAACTCAGATGTGTTAGGTCACCTCAGTTGCATGAAAACGCGCCAGTGTATCACTGAGTTAACATTGGGCGTTTCAAAGGCTGTGGATGATAAAGGTTTTAATTATAAAAAACGGTTGGGTGAATTTGATGTTGGTTGCATTTGAAATTGCATTCGCTTTCTAGACCGCGCCCTTCTATATACAATATGTTAGTTAATCATGTCTTCCGCCGCGCAGCACTTTACCACTCGACACATTCCCATCGTTTGCAGTAGGCGTAAACATGTAGAACGACAGTGGTCCCAAGTCCGATGCGCTTCTTCAACAATTCAGATGACTACCAGAGCGACGAATGGGGATCACGAGTGGATGAGAAACTACTCATTTTACTATCACGATTGTCTTAGCAATCCATTTTGGATAATTGTTCATTCGACGTTTTCATGTTGAAACTGAGCTTTCAGTTAATATGGAAATAAAGGTGTCAGAGTTAACTTGCGTTTCGGTTTGTAAACAGCAGACGTATGGAAGCGTTTATAAATATAATATATACCAAGGACTACACTCCTTGTATATACTCTGTTCTCATCATTGTTTATCACTTTCTTCGTTACACTCGTCCAACATCCAACTGTAACGTTTAACGCAAAATTCGTTAAAATTGAAAAAGCGCATGTTTAATGGTCGGGAACCCTCTGTGTGTCGAATACGCAAGCCCAGCTTTTGATTAGGAAAGCACATTGAAAAAAAAAAACGATTATCGGGGCGCTCTTTGTGCGTTGACAACACAAACTCGACATTTTTTATTGAGAAAACGCATTTTTACAAAAGAGAATCGGTTGTCTGGAACGTTTCATGTGCGTCAACGCAAACCAGACCCACTCATTGGAAAGCCCATGTTTGTCACCAGGAACACTTTTTTCACAACGCAGCCCGATATTTCAAGTGAGATAGCACATTTTTGAAAAAACCCGTCTCTTGCCGAGAACGGTTTTTGAGCATCGGCAATGCAAGCCCATTATTTCATATTGAGAAAGCGCATTTTTGAAAAGAAGAACCAACACTGGTCAGGAACGTTCTTTGTGGTCGACAAGGCACATTTCTTATTGGGAAATTCCGTTTTTCAAAAATTAATCGCGCAAACCGTTTCAGTCTCTTTGACCAGCAATTATACTGCTATTAAATGACCGAGTCAGCCGAGCCGGCAATGTTGATACTGCGACCACTCATCAAAATAATGTACACCCACGAAATTCGGACACAACCGGAAACCCAAATTTGGACGTCCACCAAATTCGGACACCACAAAAATGATGTTTCGCGAGATTCGTCCACCAATTATTTTTTCTATTGGAATTTATTTTTAGTGTCCAAAAATCGCGCGACTTTACTGTAGCACTGATAAGAATTTGTTTACATTGCACTGAGCACTACCAGTCCCAAAAAGTATGATTGTGTTTCTGCAATTCACGAAAAAAATCCTGGCCCAATGCAAGTTGGTAACATTTAAGAGGGGTGTATACACTGGTCAAATCTGTAGGTTCCTATCTAAAATAATTTAAAAAAGGGTTTAACTAGTTAGATATGACTCTGAAAGTGACAGAAATCAAAAAAAAACAAGTTTTTTATTTATTTTTTAATATTGCATTTTTTAATTTTCAAAAAATCCAATTTTGCCTCGATTTTTTTTTTCAAAACACTGGGATTATTATCAACTGTTTCCTTAGGCAATATTCCACTAATCCATACCAAAGATATGTACAAAAACATGATCTTGATTTTGTGGCATCTTTTGCATGTGAGTTGTAGCAATCACTCCACCTTCTGTCATTTGGTCACTTTCCATCCAAAGTACAAATGTAGTCCATGTATCAAAAAAACCCTGGCACGCCATTGTACTAAGTTCAGTTATAGTGGATGTCAAATTGCAAATTTCGTAAAAATAAACCCACAGCCCGAGAATCTTCCTGAAATCACGAGCCGTTTGGCATGACAACACACCCAATAACATTTTACTTTACTTTATTTTCTTTTTTCCCTTAAAGTTTTTAAATGTCAGAATGTTTACAAGTTCCAGTGAATAGTAAACCCTGTTGTGAATGTCAGCAATTCTTAGGATCCATTACCTGTTCATGTTTGCACAAACGCACAAAAGCTTATCACCTGACCAAAACAAAAATACGCCGATTTCATTTTGGAGCCTCAATGAACCTATTGACAAATGAAATTTGGTATAGCACTGTATCACACTTCCGCTGCATCATTACATTCTTCTGTGAAAAGAATGTTTTGTATACATTGACATGGATGCCATGGTCATTGTAGATCAATGGAAATACTCATTACATCTTGACGTATGCATCATGGGCGGTGTAGATTGATGGAAATCCTCTGTCATATTGACATATTCACCGCGGGCATTGCAAGTTGAATAGAATTTTCTGTACGTATTGTGAATGTTCAACGTCGGTGCTGTAGGTTGACTGGAATACATATGAGGTGTACTTCTGACCTTGTTCCTTTTGCCTTACAGATTGACATTATTGGCCATGAAACCAGCGAGTTCATTCACTCTGATGACCAGGGGGAGATAATGAAGCAGTTGCTGCTCAACAACACAGATGACTCCAACATGGTGTTCGCTGCTTCTGGTACTCATGGTACGTCTAACTGGTCACACAAGACCATCAAGCTGACTTGTCATGGCACGTTATTTTATGTGCCAAGCAAGACCTGTTCTTTCAAACTCAGGAATCACTTCCCGTCTAATTACGCAGTGCTGAGACCAAGTATAGAGTGGCAAGTGATCTAAATTAAGTTTTCTTCTTGGACAGAACTCGGGTTTTTGGCCATTTTAATTTAGTGGATCCCATTTGTTTCAGATGGTACCATGTCTCCTTGCACCCGACGGTTCTTCTACGTACGAATGAAATGTTTCTACTTGAAGAAGGGAGTAAAGTCCAAGCAACCTGGTTATATGGTAATGGAGCTTCATTTGAGTCCTACACATTATTTTTACCTAAAGAACACGGGTTAATATACAGTAGTAGTGCTTAATTTAAATTTCACACATTTTTTACCTGATAAACAGGATCAATTCCAAACAATATGGTTCAGTATATGGTAATTATAGTACTTTATTAAATTTTACACACTTTTATTTTACCTGAGCATTTACGCCGAAAGTGCACTTCTGAGCAGTTCATCATTTCCAGAATACCGGTTTATCCCATATGAACTGTGCCATTTAGTCAGTTTTCTTTGGTCTGTCTTAGCTTGTCCAGTGGTCTGGTCACTTGAAGATTGATGACCTTGGTCAGCCTGAAGGACTTGTGTGCATCTGCCGACCCCTACAACCTACACCAATCCTTGAAATACGAATGGATGGAAACATGTTTATGAGTCGACACAGTATGGATCTCAAATTCACATTTTGTGACCAAAGGTATGTTGAGTTAAAATTTTTTACTTTGATTTTGAAAACGAATGAAATACTGCACTACTGTACAGTTGTTTGTTACAAGCCTCTGAGATGAAGGGCTTCTTTAAATTAAGCCATATGGCGAGAATATTCTGTTCTCAGCACATATGAGGTGGGTAATTTTTTTGTAATTCTTTATTTCAAAACATTATATATATACAAGTGTACTGGTGTGATATCTAACACAACTGAAGAAGCAGTGAAGAAAAGAATATGAAATAAATTGAAACGTTCAAAACTGACACAGACAGTGTTCGAAATACACGCTGGCCCTTTCACATGTAGGCCCTATGTGGATTTGGTTTCATATTCAAGTAACTGGCTCGTCGGGCCAGCCAATTTTTTTGCTGAAGCTCGAACGCTGGACACAAACCCTGCAAAGTTGCAAATAACTGTCTACTGACATGTGTATCAATCCATCTATTTTACAATATGTAATAAAATTTTGTAATTGGCCAAACTGTAAAATATTACCTTTAAGTTTTTGTTTTAATATGTAAGCAAAAATTATTTTGCATACTGATACTTTTTAGAAGACTCAGGGAAAACCAAACAAAACTGTTTTAGATATAGTGATGTCTTTATTAACAACATGATTTAGACAATGGGATAAACTATTACATAGTGACTTTACAATATTACATTCGTAAAAACGTGTGTCAGTTTCAGTAACATTAACACAGAAAGTACAAAAATTGCTATCAGCTGTGCCGATTTTTTCGAAAAAACAATTAGTTGAAATAAGTTTGTGAATCTATCAAAATTGAAACTACTTCATTTGAGTATCGGAGAATTGCCGAGTACAGTTATTGATTTTTTCCACTCTATGTTTTCATTATTTATATTTAAGAGGGTCGGATGTAAGCATTGTTAACAAGTATCTTTTAAAAATCATTTACGCCTTTCTTTTATTTAGTTAAAATTTGATTGATGTGTGATGATACTGGTAGTCCAAAAAGCAATTTGTTGATAATCAAACATGTCCTTGATATTTTCAATTACTCCACGGATACCAAAATATACTGTAAACGGTGGACGAAATCTCCAAGGAGTACAAAATTCATGATAGTCAAAAAGTCTTCCTTAGAAATGAATCAAATCGGCTACAAAATGTTAGCCTTTAAAGGTGACTAATTTGATTTTAAAATGTGTAAGCAATGTAAAACACATAATTACATGGTGGTTAATGTTACAAAAATGTATATGTAAAGCAATTGTGTTTCAGAATAGCAACATTGCTGGGTTATGAGCCGGATGAGATAGTGGGTCAAAATGCATACCTGTTTCACAACCCCGTTGACGCACACTTGTGCATGGCATGTCATAATGACCGTAAGTATGTAGGACTTACTCTAAGAACTTGTTGCATATTTTGCTTGTAGTTGGTGATGGATGTCTTCTGCAGTGCTTATGGTATTTTTGAAATCACAAACGTTTCACTTGTTTTGTCAATGACCTGTGCTCCCACAGACTTGGAAGTGTTTGATTCATGAATGTGACCAGGTTTACCACCAAGTGTGATGTGTGTGTACATCGAATAATCTTGACATTGTTGCATTCCAGTGATGACTAAAGGCAGCAGTATGTCCAAGTACTATAGGTTCCTCTCCAAGTCTGGCAAATGGGTGTGGATGCAGACGAGGGCTAGTGTCATCTGTAACACACACAACGAGCCACAGTATGTTGTCTGTATGAACTACATTGTCAGGTGGGTGTCTGGGGTGAGAAGATCTAGTGCCATGTGACACACGCGCGCGCACACACATGCGCACACACGCGCGCGCACACACACACGCGCACACACACACGCACACATACACGCGCGCACACACGCGCGCACACACACGCGCGCACCCACACTTGCGCGCACACACACGCGCACAGACACACTAGACTTACGTCGTACGTACCACCAGTGGTGTCAATCTAGTTTATTGTCATTATGATGTAAAGGAGGTAACTCCCGTCTCGTCAGATGGACTGTGTATATATACAGAATGAGTAGCCAGGGGGTTTCATCAGTTGGTCTGTGTGTGCAACAATGTTGTAATTTGTGAACACTTTGTTGGCAGGCATTAACTGCCAAGAGTGGTATTGTTTCAGAAAGCTTGAAGACTTGGTACCTCCCAGACTCTATAAATTGTCTCTGAGTCAAAACATATTAATCACTTACAAATTTCTATAATTCAAGTGACATTTGCTCATAAGTGATTGTGATATACCAACATTTTGGTTGTGTTTCCAGTGAAAAGGAAGGTCAAAAGTCAATAGAAGAAGCAGAAAAGAACTATTCTGGAAAAAAGGCTAAGAACAGTCGGCCAAGTGGTGTGTCTGAATACCCCCACGATACGTGTAGTGCACCTGCATTTGTGGGTGAGTTATTGTGAGCAGACCACGTCTTGGTACCTTCATTATGCATGAAGATGACTAGTGCTTGTAAATGAGTTAATTATCAGCAAATCATGTCTTGATACCCTCTTGATATGTGAAGTTGACCAGTGTTTGTAAATGAGTTAATTATCAGTAGATTATGTTTTGTTACCCTCTTGATATGTGAAGTTGACCAGTGTTTGTAAGTGAGTTAGTTATTAACAGACCGTGTCATGATAGCCTTGTGATATATGAAATTGACCAGTGTTTTTAAGTGAGTTATTTATCTGCAGGTCATGTTTTGATACCCTCATGATATGTGGAGTTGACAAGTGTTCTTTTATTTCAGAACAATACCACAGCAGCAGTAAGAGTTCATCAGATGAGGACACCTCCTGCAGCCCCAGTTCTAGTGACCAATGGATCAGCTCTCCTGGCTCAGTTCTCAGCACCTCAGATAAGACAGAAGGCAACACAACCAAACGACTTCGTAGCTCCGGCTACAGCAGTGCCTCCATCAACTCCATGGATTGCACTATTCCCGACAGTACCACTGATGTGTTTGGAGATGAGTGTTTGAGTGAGACTAGACTTACAGTGCACTCTCTGACAGGTACATATATGGAGTGAGTGACGCTATCCTTATAGTATACTGTGACAGGTGTACATAGAGTGAGTGAGACTATCTTTGCAGTGAGTGTACTTGGATAGGTATATACATTTGTCATGTACATATACATGCACATATACATATACATATATACATTTACATATACATAATTATATATATGTATATGTATATATATATATATACAGAGAGAGAGAGTAAGAGGGTGGTAGGGAAGGAGGGAGACTTCATTGAAAACAGTGCGCTGGACAACCTTGCTTATATATACCTTTATGTGAGAGCTGTTACTCTACTACTCTTCTCGTTTATGCTATGTTCCAACCATTGTTGGATTTCTCGTTTAGGTCATGACCTTTACCCTGAGCAACAACACTCAACAGGAAATCTTCATCACGAGGCCACAGACATCATGTGGCCCATGTTGACTGAACTCATAAATCAACAGGCTGCTGAGATCATGGATACATATGGTCCTGAACACAGCATGACACAGCCCAATGATGAGATGACGTCAGATTTCACCCCAGAGACATCTACTTGTTCCAACACGAGTTCGGCTCACATGACAACTTTAGGTTCAGGCAGCAGCTCTAAAGGGTATGAATTAGCCGCTTGCTTGGTTTCTCTTCATATAAGGTTTCTAGCGTAGAAAATTAGACCGTGTAAACTCACTTGCTGAAGTAGTGCATCGTATGATTGTGCTTGTCGAATTTTGGTTTTGGTAAAGTTGGTATGAACCTGCCTTCTGCCAGAAATAACTTTTGATTTGTACCACTTGCAGTGCTGTTATGAAATTGGTCTGAACTTGTTCCTTACTCAAATTTGAGGTGATTTCTGGGCTTGAAAATATCTGTTAGATAATTTATTATGATTTATTTTAATTTATTCCTTTAATTCAATCTCAGCTAGTTGGCTGGTGATGGCAGATCGTGTTACAGGTGGGTCTTGTTGTACAGGGGTCATGATGTACAGGGGTCATCTTATACTTGGGTCTTATTATGCACAGATCATGTTATACTCAAGTCATGTTATGCATAGGTCATGTAGTACACGGGTCATGTTATATGTGGGTTTATGTTACGCACAGGTAATGTTATGCAGAGGTCTGGTTTTACATGGGTCATGTTTTACACGGGTCATTTTATACACAGGTCCTGTTATACTCTAGTCATTTGCTACACAGGTCATGCTGTACACTGGTCATTTTAACACGGGTCATATTATACGTGGGACATATTATACATGGGTCATATTATACATGGGTCATGTTATAGACAGATCGTGCTATACTCGAGTCCTGTTATACGCAATTCATGTTATACTTGGGTTATGTTATACAAGGGTTGTTGTCCACAGGTCATATTATATATAGATCACGTTTTAACGGGTCTTGTTATACAGGGGTCATGTTAGGCATGGGTCATGTTATACACGGGTCATGCTATAATATACAGGACATGATTCCAAGCTATACACTGCCAGGTTCTTTCCATCCTCAGTCCACTTCTCATACAAGTATAAGAGTAAGAAGCTGAAAACCATTGCCATGTCAACATCAGAGTCTTCACGTGCCAGCAACCAACCTGTACAGTTGCTGTAATATCCTTACCTAGTATAGTATTTACTCTAAAGGTACATCTTTAAAACCTATTGGAATGGTGACATTTTGGGAGAGATGACATTTGCATAGATTAACCCTTTCTGGTTTGTTATGATCCCAGAAGGTGCAATGTTAGTTAAGCAATTGAAGAATGTGCCTAGAACTGAGAAAATTATGCGTAACTATTGATGCATGAGATCAGGTTGGAATGAAAAAGTAAAAATTCAGAAAAAATTGTACCTAATGACCCTGGTAAATGCACAAAAAATTTTGTGACCCTGATCTCATTTTCAAGGTCATAGCAAGAAATTCAATAATTCGACTTGAAGAATGTTGGCACAATATCTCAAGAAAAAATTTTTAAATATTGTTCATATTTTAAAGTGAGATATTGCAGGGGCAAGTCTAAGCACCGGTTGAAGTTGGTGGCCTTGACCTCTTTTTCAAGGTCACAGCGTGAAGTTTTTTACTTAGAAAATGTAGTTGACATGAAATCTAAGGAAAAGAAGCAGCTTAATATGCTTGTTTGATATTATGCACTGAGGTATAGGTGGGGTGTCTCTATTTACCAGTGGATTTTGGCAGCTTGGACTTTGTTATCTTTGCCGAAGGTGAAGGGGATATAGTAATAGTACACATCATTTAATCCTTCTGTGCACAACTCTTAAATTTCTCATTGGAAGTTGCTCGAACTTTCAAGAGACTATACTCATGAAGTGCCGTACCTTATAATCTCAAGATTTTACGATTCTGCAGCGTGTTCTTGGTTGTGGCCTGTTCTTGATTTTCACGCTCATTATGTTGTTGACACGATACTTAAGGGGATGTTTAATATTTAGTTGATGTTGTGCGCCAGTTTGTAAGTAGACCATCTCCAGGCACCAGTCGATTTTAACAACGTTGACCTTATTCAGAAGTTCATTAGGAGAAATTAATTAATTCTACTGGGAAGGTGCTGGTGTGGTATTTCAAGAAGGAAACCGTTCATCTGGCTTATCTTTACACAAGACATTCATTTAACCACAGAAGGCAGTGGGGGACAATTTGGTTAGACTGTAACAAGTGTTTGTTGTCATAGTATTTATGTCCTTGTGGTGTGCAATGTTGTTTGGTGCTAAATGTCAAGAAGGATGCTTTAGATTCCGTTGGTATATTGTAGGCCAGGCTGGCTGCCCGTCATTTCATCTCTATTGGTTTTATTGTTTCAGGGGCCAGTACACTAAGCTGCGCTCGCTCTACCCTCAGTCTGGCCTCAACCAACTTCGTGATGTGCACAAGACACCAGGAAAGGTGACCCTCACCAGAATTGAGCATATTTCACCCAATAGCCACAAAAACGACGTCGTTTCACATATAGCAAATGGCGTGGTGGATAAGTCAGACCTGAACTATAGCGAAGTCAATGCGTCCAGTGATCTGATTGACCCTGCACTGGCTGACCTACTGAGAGGAAATGAGCAGCTGGATGAGTTATTGGATATGTTTGATGGTGGTGTGACAATTAGTGAGGCACCAGGCAGCACAGAACTTCAGGGAGCAGACCTTGGCATAATGGTTAGTGATGCATCAGTCTGTACTGTCCAACAGAGGTCAGGCCTTGACGTGACAAGTAATTGTATACCGACAAGTAGTGACTCGTCAACCAATACTGTCCAACAGAGGTCAGACGTTAGTAACTTAACTGAGCATGTGACGACACAAGGTCACAAACAGAGGAAAGGAATGTCTCAGTTGGAGCGCTTGTTGAAAGCAGACACTGGTCATAGTGCCCAATGTTCTCCAAACACAGATCATAGTGCAGACTGTGTAACAAGGAGCAGTAGCAGTAGTAGTACTAGTGCGACCACTAGGGGGCAGCAGGAATCTCTGCTCCAAGGACTTTTAGCTGGTCAAGTCAAACCGGCTGAGGCACACTGTGTAGCGGTTAATGAGAACGCTCCGTCTTTTCAATTTAAGGATACATCCAGTGATGTCCCTGCAACAGTCCATATGATGGATGACTGTAGTCTCAGCAGTCAGGATCACAAGATTTCTAGTTTAGGTCTATCTTTGGATGATGTGAATATGTGTGTTGATATACCGGAGTACTCAGACTGGCGAGAACTGCTTGGTCCACTCAGCCCTCGCAGTCAGGTAAGACAATATTCTAAGCAATCACTGACTGACTGCAGAATGCACTATGGCAGCCAATTATTGACTATATAGAATGCACATTGCTACCCAATCAATGACTGAGTATAGAATGCAAAATGCCAATTAATGACTAGTATAGAATGCACCATGCCAGCCAATCATTGACCGAGTATAAAGTGTACCAAGTTGGGAATTTAAAAAAAAATGAAGTTGGACACTAGTTGCATGTAAGTACATATATTTCAACTTCATGATAGTGTCGTTCCTTTGATACATTCAACAAAAGTTGTTAAACCTCATAGAAGGGTCATCGTAAACAGCTGCTCCCCAACTTGAGTTTATATCAAGAGCATCTAATGCAGGCACAGAACAATTCACCAACAAAACGTGTTTCCCTGAAAAACAACTTGTTCAAGAACTTCTAATGCCTTTTTAAGCACACATATTTTGTTTCATGTGCTGAGAACTTAGCTCTCGAATATTCTTTTGGGTTAACCTAACTGTAGTCAGAATTTTCTTAGCAAAACATTGTTGTTGGGCCTTGTGATTGAAAGGCGCAACTCAGCCATGTTGTGCGAGTGCCTATGCGGTAGCTTAGTTGATGACCTGGCATGTGGAACCCACTTCCAGGTTGACCTCTGCACCCAAACGCACATCAGAAATTGCATCCACTCACCCAGTAGTCGGAGAACTTTACAGATATGTCAGCCCACAAGCAGACTCTCTCTCTCTCTCGCCTCCCTACACATAACCAAAAGTAAACAATACCACTTGAACTGCTCTTGCGCTTTGTCTCATGCGTTGGAGCCATCTTTTCTTGCTTGTGGCTGTGCGCATTAGGAATGTGATAGGACTCTTATGAGTGGAATAAATAGACTAGAATTGACATGGAGCTGTCCAGCATGATTTTAGGAATCCTCACATCATTTATTATTATTATGTAATCATGTTATTGTTGATGATGTTATTCACTCATTTCTTGTTTCTCTAATCCAGGCTTTGGTTGAGGAAGCTGTGTTCATGATGGATGAAGTAGACAGACAGGAGTCACAGACTCGTGCTTACTGGAGTGAACCACCAACATAACATGACTCACAGGAGCCGCGTCAGGGGTACTTGGCACTTGACATCGAGTGGCACTTACTGGAGTGAACCAACATCATAACATTTGAATCACTTGATTTCAGACTCTTGAAAAGTTCTGTGAGATGGTATTCGGTGCATTTCTTTCAAAGACACTTAGGGAACTAACCAGCTGGACTGATAGTTTTGCTGAACCTAGACTCCAGCTCAGCTGACCATTGTGTATACATGGTGACCTAAGCCACTGTGTAAGATGGATGGCTGGTGTCAACGTTCAGCCTTAACAATATTACCATAACCACTTGTGCTGGAAGTGGGGCTGTCAATTGAGTATCTTGGTTGTATATCCTTCTTCCGTGTCCAATACCCAAAACTTCACTTCCCCTCGTTTCAAGTATTTTCTTTCCTAGCTCAAAGAATTCACTGTGTGTTGTCGGTGGGATTTTGAAGCTGCTATAATCATCTTGTTAATGAAAAAACATACTTTACGATTTAAACTATTGTCCGTAATGAAATTTGTCTCAAGTTGCTCCTTTGCCTGACACAAGCTGACTTATTATGGCAGAGCTGGGTCTTGAGCAAAAACTCTGAAATCATATCTCACCTGAGCAATTTGTGACCAGTTATTATAGTGGAATGTTATGGTGTAAATCAAACCTTGGTTTTCTTTAAAGGATACTAAACCCTGTTTTGATGATTTTTACCAATCACTTTTCTGTCCCCAGCTAATGCATCAATTGCCTTTCAAGTGTTATAAAAGTATGATTTAAATGAAACTACATACTCACTGTGTCGTCATGGTACTGGATAGGCAGACTTTCCCTTGGGTTGTTGGTTGCCGGTTGTCATTTGATTCTCCTGAAGGGTGTGTCACGCTTGTGTTTTTGGCAGACTTTGTATGGAATTTTTAAAATTAACTCCAAACTTTTACAGTGTGACAAAGTTACAGAGCACTACTTTGTTTTTGACAGCTGTGTGCGAGACTCTTTTTAATATTAAAATATGTTACCTTTTTTAATTAAAATGGGCCAGAACGGGGTTTGGTATCCTTTTAATGAAACACAGCTTTTATAGCAGCCTTCTTGGTAACGTTTTTAAAGGGCTTGGAAGCAGCCAGTTTTAATGTCAAACATTATTTTCTGGATTTGGATTTCCAATAGATTATTGCTCTTTTATCCTTTGCTTGAGTTGAAATTGTTCTCAATAAAGTGTCTGGATAATTATGCATACTGCTTTTCCTCTGGTGGTAAAACGTCTCATCTGGCTAGGTCCCAGTTGATAACACGTCTTCCTAATCTCTGGTCCTTATAATGTTTTGTCCTAGGCACAACATGCACTTCTCACCACCCAGCTGCCCACTAAGTTCTCCATTTCGCCCTACCAACTCCAAACCTGGCATCGATTACTAGTACTCGGCTGGGGTTCCCAGATCTCACTAAGCGTATTCAGTGAATACGGGGCTGATTTCGAACAGGGTCCAGATTGACTGTTGCAATCCAAATTAATTTGAAAAAATTAAGAATAGCTGAAAATAATAGAGACATCAGGGCCCGGTCTCTAATCTTTGTACTCGAAACAAACTCGAAATTATTTTTGGCAATTTCTCTGCTCCTTTTGTGCGAACTTAAGATAATTGGTTATCAGACTGTGCTCGAATACATTATAGTTTATGCATAGGAGTTTCTGGTTCAAGTTTGCCCTTGAAGGCCCTTATATTCGTGCTACAAACTCGAGTAAAAACTCGAAATTTCGAGTTGAAACTCGAACTTATTGCTTTAATAAAGAGTTTACAAACTGTGAACTAAGGGCAATAAATTATCTACGTAAGTTATTGTGTACTCGAGCATAGAATAATAGACACTTATCTTGAGTTCGCCCAAAAGTAGAGTGTAGAAAATGCCAAACCTAATTTCGAGTTCCATTTCGAGTAAAAAGATTGGAGACAGTGCCCAGGGCTTTCTTGTTTTTTATTTTAAATATCCCTACTTCTTAAGGGTCCAACTCAGAGCTGGCTCTAATAATGAAATCAATTGCCTGTTTTTGTGTTTTTGTGAAATTGCACAACCTTTTATGTAAAAGGGGCATTTCCAGTGAGAAAAGTACTTTATAATTAACAGCTCAGGAGGAGCTGAACGCCTCACCGTTGAGCCACATCCCACGTATCAAACAGCGGAGTGTTAAGGCCTATTCAAATGGTAAAGACAGGGGCCTTGATTTCAGCTAATATCTGTTAGACAACGGCGAGGATTAGCGACTTATAATAAAATCACAAAAACAACAGATTTTCTGTTTTATAGTTTTGTTCAGAAGTTCACGACGGCGTTCTCCCGTTCAGTGACGTAGAGGCCGGTTGTGAGCGTGTGATAACATCTAGCTTCTTTGTTAACTGCCAAGCACAAGTTTTGTCTGGCAGGCTTATTACAGACCACGTGTGAACACAGTCAAACCCACATTCGGAAAGGATAGATTGTCTAACTTCGGTTGTGGTTGGGCGATTTTGTCGATTCAAAATCTAAACATGATCAGCATTTCACTAAGAATTCAGAAATGCTATTGGTTTATATTCAAATATGTTATAACTTCACTTTTATTTTTAACAGCACAGCCCAATCAGGCTATATATAGATGCGATCTTATTGGATATTAGAGCAAATATCGAACAAAAGAGAGCTGGCCCTCGAACCATAAATGCCAGAATGGAGTTAATCAGTCGTGTAAGATATTGGCTACAGGGGTCATCATCCCAACTTGTTGTTGGGCTATAGAATCAAACAAGTTTGGAGCAACGGGAAAACGCCGTTTTAAGTTATATTAATATAATTTTTGGAAAAATCGTAAGTTTATACCATCCAACAACAACCCCAAAATTAGTTTTTTAGCTGTTAAAACGATAACGCCTCTTTAAGGAGAGTCAACTTTTGATGGAATTAGCTATCACTCTTCTCCATTTTTAGCCTTTCGTAATAAAGGCGCCTCCTTTCAGGCGGAGTTCTCTTTTAAAAGGGGCAGCCTCACGGCTGGTGCTAGGCGCTAGTCTCTTATGAGTCCAGCACTGTCAACTACATACAAGGGGATCGAAGTACGTAAAATTTCAAATTGGTTAAGAAAACATAGAACATGTCCATGTGAAACACAGTAGCGTCAAAACATGCAGTCCAACAAATCAAAAGTGTGAATTTGTATAGAAGGAAAAACAATAAAAAGCATGAACGTATGGAGAACTTGAAGACTGCCATTTGTAAATGACACAAAGCCAATATTTCGATAAAAATGTACTTTTTCCTAAAGAGTGTTTCTATTGAAGATCGTTATGAGGAAACCATTATTGAAGAAGGGGTTGTTGTTCGTAGGAAATTCGGACATGTCAATCAATCTGTAGGGGGTGTCGATTTTTCATGACCGCGCGGCGCACCGTGTACATATCTAACGGATTAAATTGCTCGAAATACATGTGGCAGTTGTGAAACCCGAGGAAGATTTCTGTGATTTTTGGAGTGCACTTTAACTCATAAATCGTTAGGAGAGGGCGACAAAGCCCCCGCAGGATGACCCTTCTTTCATGTACTCGGTTGCCCGTCAAGCACATGTAGGCCTACCTGCGCGCATACCTTCGGGAATTGCCTACAAATTTCATACAATGAATTTAAATTCTAGTAATCTGCAAGTGCTCATAGGTTTCGGGTTTACAAATTTAGGTAGGCCTATCTGTAAAAATCGTCTGTTCATGGACGCCAAGCTTGCAAGAAATTGAGGATGCTTCATTGAACTTAGACTGAGCTGAACTTTTGGACTGCCACTAACCCTCACCCAACCTCATCTTTGTCATTGGGCATTTTTAAGATAGTACTTTTTAAAATTGGGCTAGAGGGTTGCCTCCAAAGCTTAATTGCTGTACGAGGACAAAGTCGCCACTCGATAGCTCAGCGAGACCCCTACAAGGGCTGGGGTCCTTAAATGTGAAAGGATGTGTAATTTCAAATCAGGAAATAAGCACCAACTGGTGCTACCACTTTCAAGAAATAACGAGTGAAAGCTCGGCAGATATGACTCTCGGCTCGCATCAGAATGGTTCCCTGACGTAACCAGGGCTTGGAATTTTCCTCTTTTAAGAGGATTTCCTCTTTTTTGGTTTCGATTTCCTCTTATTTGATTTCCAGTTTCCTGTTTTTCGTCTTTTTATCATTATTTTGACTTTGTTCATGCAAAAACTTTATTTCAGTTGAATTTTACAACACAAAAATATTTACATCACATAAGCCTATGTATTTGTGGAATAATACATCACCTGGAAAATTTTCCTCATTTTTGTCATTGCCACTCCAAGCCTTGCATAACATTGTATTAATGTCGTGATGGACCCGCCGTCAGGAGTTTGAAGGCGGACAGTCAGAAAACCACAAGTCCGACCGTTCGATTACTCTTTATGGTACCTCTCTGACAGCGTTACGAGTTACCTAGAGAAGCATTTATCACCCTTTTAAGTTTGTGGACGCAAACAGAGCCGACATTTGAATTCCTCATAAACATTTGAGTGTAGAGCTTCTTTCTTTTTAAAAATTGACCAATTTCTTGCCACAGGATAGCTTTCGGATCAGCAAATTTGGTTGTCTATCCAATAGTCAAACTGATCAGACGTAATTACCATGTTTTATTACCCACATGTTTTATTACCCACACCTCAGATGTGGAGACCGGACAAACTCAGGCATACCGGTATTCAGATCAGTGATAATCACGGGTGAGAAACAACATGACCGCCGGTCCTCTAAACAGGACCTCCGGGGATCAAATGGGACCGCCGCACCAGAAAATGGGACTGACGCACCCAAAAACATGACCGCCCCACCACAAAACAGGACCGCCGGGGACTGAGTAGTTAAGGCCTTTGTGTGATACTGCGGGTTATGACGTAACCGGTCAGATAGCTGTGTAAAGACTATCGCCAAAATAAAGCTTGACAGCCTTGCGTTATTGAGCTCCGTTACATCCCCGACATTGCCCACAGCCCGGGTAGTTCTGCTCGTCACCTCGTCGTGGAACTTACATCAACATGTAGTAGAGCGCGCGACCGATGCAGGCGCATGCAAAATCTAGGCGTCAACCAACACTCACCTTGCAGTTTGCAACCGCTTGAGTGAAAAACAATCTAATGAACTGTTGTAATAATAAGTGACATGTGCACGCGCCATTTCCTCAGAAAAATTTTGAGACATCTTTCGAAAGATGATNTTTCGATTTCCTGTTATCTGATTTCCAGTTTCCTGTTTTTCGTCTTTTTATCATTATTTTGACTTTGTTCATGCAAAAACTTTATTTCAGTTGAATTTTACAACACAAAAATATTTACATCACATAAGCCTATGTATTTGTGGAACAATACATCACCTGGAAAATTTTCCTCATTTTTGTCATTGGTCACTCCAAGCCTTGCATAACATTGTATTAATGTCGTGATGGACCGTCAGGAGTTTGAAGGCGGACAGTCAGAAAACCACAAGTCCGACCGTTCGATTACTCTTCATGGTACCTCTCTGACAGCGTTACGAGTTACCTAGAGAAGTTAGATCTTTTGATTGCATTTATCACCCTTTTAAGCTTGTGGACGCAAACAGAGCCGACATTTGAATTCCTCATAAACATTTGAGTGTAGAGCTTTTTTCTTTTTAAAAATTGACCAATTTCTTGCCGCAGGATAGCTTTCGGATCAGCAAATTTGGTTGTCTATCCAATAGTCCCACTGATCAGACGTAATTACCATGTTTTGTTACCCACATGTTTTATTACCCACACCTCAGATGTGGAGACCGGACAAACTCAGGCATACCGGTATTCAGATCAAAATGGCGCGTCCAATGTATATATACCCTGAAATAGCGTTTTATGGAATGCAACCTTTTTTGCTTATTGAGTTTAAAAATCTAAACCAATTTTCTCTAATAAAGTATGTACATAACAGCTTGTTACTGAGTTTTCTAGGACTATGCGTGAGAAGAATAGGCCTACGCTTTCAATGGTGCGATCGAGTTCAGACGACTTACACTACAAGAACTGGCCGGTGCCAGCAGGGCCATGAATAGTGTAAATCCAGCACTTATAAATGTTCTCTTAAAATTTGTCTCTTCTACATGCTATACTCCCAGATGTGGATGTCTTTGCTCGACCGGCTCAGCCGGCTAAACAAACTGTCTATATCTACCCATCTATCTGAAAAGTCAAGAATCCGGCCTCGGATGCTCACGCATGCGCGACGCAATCTTTCATAAAGTTCATGGTTCAGAGCTTCAGTGAGCCGAGCACTTCTTGACTGAGGTATGTACACTTAAGGGTCTGCATTTATTCAGTAGATTTAGTTGACGCGAGAACCTCGCGAAAGCGCAAGATCACACAAGACTTCGTGAAATACCTACCTAGGTCCACAACATCGCCATGCATTACAAGCGAAGCACGTGTATAGCGAGATTTTTGCAAAGTGTACTGAACTCTACCCTGTACTGTAGTACTTTGCTCCTACCAAATGCCCCACCCGTCAACCTCTGTTGTCTCTATTTTACAACGAAAAGTGTTTCAAGTAAATGATAGACTGAACATGTGATATACAATGCTGCAAAGCCTCGAAGGTGTCACCGGCTTAGCACTAGTAAATTGGCGATTTAAATAAAATCACTGATCGAGTGATAGTTTACCTTGGCTCGATGGTCATAGATAGCCTACTTTAACCTGACGTCACAAGGTCTGTCGGGCTGCGTTGTCTCGTGTCAGCTAGCGTTTTATGTGTTACGCGTAGCTGTGTAGGCTATGGTCAAAATATTTAGGTCGCTTTTTACAAAGGCTTAGTTGGATGCGACCCATTCGTTTTCACGCACCCCTGTCATTTCCATAGCGCTACTTTTAACTAGCCAATTCTATCAATAGCGTTTTTTTTCTTAAAAATATCACCGAGGTTTTCGGCTGTTTATTTGGGTATAAAGTTGAGAGTGTCTGCACGAATACGCCGTAATCGAAAGGTTTGGTTCCTTAGTATTAGGAGGCACGTAACGGAGACATTGTGCCGTGCCCTTCTGCATAAAATTTGGCGTGTTCTTCGGAACAATTTCACTCTCATTCTGTAAATATTCTCCTAGCAGCTTTCAGTTTTTGTTCGCGGACAGTTTGGTTCCGTAACCACTGTGTCCACTTAATGATATAAAGATAACAAACATGGTTACAGTAGGCCGCCGTTCTGCAAATCCGGCCGCCAACCGTGAACTCACTCGTTGTACGGTAGTCGATATTGATGTATGAGCCAGGGGCTCTTTTCTTTGACTATAAAATAACAATGACAAAAGGAGTAGGTATGGCGCCCAAATCCTTCGCCAGCAACTTAAAGATATTTGCATCCCGATGTTCTGTCAACACCGTGATAAAGCCGATTTCATAAAGGTGGTTTAAAGTTAAACCTGGTTTAAACTGGACTTATACCAGGTTTAAAGATATTATGCATTTTATGTAGGTGGCTTAACTTTTAGACCAGTGGTCTAGCAAAACCTGATTTAACTCCAGTTTGAACCTGGTCTAAGTCAGTTTTCATTTCGCCGCTAACGAGGTCTATCATATTCTTCAGACCTGTATTAAGATCTTAAAACAGGTTTAACTTTAGACTTGGTCAGACCCAGGTTGAACTGCTAAATATGATAGACTTGCATGATATAGGTGCATAGGCGGATTTAGGGGGGGCAGGGGGCCCG